>JAJJMI010026786.1:0-15086 GCA_022059035.1 Vitis rupestris | reverse complement strand
GGCTTCAGATTGCGGCGTGGCACCACCGAAAAAGGGAGACGGCCTCAGATCGCGGCGTGGTACCACCAGAAAGGTAGAAGAACACTTCCCAAGGCACGTGCAGGGATTGGAGTGGAGAAAAAGTAGTCGGAGCTTCGCCGGAAAGACTGTTTGGAGGGCCGACGGAGACAAAAATCCCCAAAAGAGGTACGTGCAGGGCTCGAATGGGAGAACCAGGGAGGTAGGGAGGCTGGTCGGCGTCAGGCGAGGCTGCTGGAGGAGGCGCGTCGCCGGAAAATCCCTCACGCGCCCTCATGCGCCGGCGCGTGAGATGCAGCCGCCGGACGGAAACGTGCGCGTGGGCGGCGCGTGGATGCTTTGTTGGTGCCGGTGCCTTCACAAAAGTTGTAGATCTCCTCCAGGCGCTCCTTCTGGTATGGTCGGTGTCGGAAAAATACGTCGCCGGAAAAGTTCGCCGGAAAAATTTGCCGGCGGTGAGTTGTTTCTGTCGACGATCCGAATGACCGGAAAGTATTGGGAGATGGGGAAGGTGACCGGAATGAAACACGGTCACCGGAAGGTTTCCCGGAGTTGATGACACGGGAAACAGGAAAGAATTAGGTTTTCTTCCTTGGCTCTGATACCATGTTGAGAGAGAGAAAGAAGAAAGACCTTAATTCTCATTAATGTAATGATCTACTTACAATTGAGAAATATATATATATACAAGGCTAGGAGTCCTAACTACCATACATGTATCCTATATTAACAAGGAAAGGTTATATACTATAAATACATTATATTCAACATACACGTAACATTTATCCAGAAAAATCCAGTTCCTCCTTCCGAGTTGATCAACATTAAAATTCTTCCCCAAATAGCTTCCCAAGAAAAAAACTCACTTTCGTTGAAACACATGGGTTCCAAACTATGCTTGCAAGGGAAAAACTCATTTTTCCTTTGAATTAAGGAATTGTGGAAAGATTTGACACAGAATTTGCTGCAATTAGTTTCTAATTGAGCTCGTATGCAGTCTCCAAAAAAGAAAAAAAACTTCCACTTCTACCAATTCCCAATCATGAAACTGTCTGTGAAAACAGGTGTGTTCCACTGCTTCCTTCCCTGACCCGCTCCTACATTTTTGCAACCCAAAAGTCTTTATCAACGGCTATAGAGAATAGCACCAGAAATGACCCTCCCAAAGAACTTTGTCCATGCCAACTATCTTTACAAAACATTACTCTCCATCCATTACCCACTATGAAGTGAGATCTATGTCTAAAAATCTCTCACCCAATTCTAATAGTCTTCCACAACCCCACCCTATAGCTATCCCTCACAACCCTCAAACACCAACCCCCTTCACCTGCCCCAAAATTTCCTACTATGCCTTGTATCCAATTTACCATATGTAGCTTTTCTCAAGCCCCCCTTCCCCAAAGGAAATCCTTTAAATCTGCTCCATGCTTAAGTTCACCTTTCTTGAAATGATGAAAATAGGGACATAAAATAAATTGGAAGACTTGACAATGTACTCTTGATCAAAATGAGTTTCCCTCCTTTTGAAAGGCATTGTGTCTTTCACAAAGCAAGCCCCATGTGAGCAAATAGAACAAAATGTATGAACAAAGTGCCTAATAAGAAAAAGGGAGAAGCAAATGTACATGGGAAGCTCAAAAAATCAGCTAATACTACTAAATCAACCAATTGTATTATCCACAAAATTCAATAAGGGCAAAAAAGAAGAGCCTACCTCCCTAGCACTCACCTCTACCTCCACCCCAAACACAAATATAAAATTTTGAGAAGCACATCTTTTAACTCCAAGCAAGACTACTCTAGACCTTCCAACATGATTCTATCATGCTCTTTCCAAGTAATCCCAAAAAATGCACAACAAAATCAACCCCTCCAATGAAGGTACCATGCCATATGCGAAGGACATTTTCTAACTGAATGGTGAAGCACCCAAGATATGCTAAACAAAGAACACCATACACCTTAGTCCAAAGTCCATTTGCAATGAACAAGTGTGCGGGATGATGATATGAGATCTTCTTAGCAAAGACAATACCTATTGACCAAATTCCAACCCCTTTTCATAAGGTTTTCTAAAGTCAAAATTCACTTCCATGCTGCTTCCCATGAAAACAAGATTAAAAAAAAAGGTCATCATACCTTAGCACTACAATAATTTAATTATGTTCTTGTCTGCTCAACGCAGCTCAACTAGGATGTTTTAACATTAGCTTGATGCACAACTTAAATGTTCTTTTTTTAGTAAATAAAAAATACAATCTCTTTCCATAAGAATAGTCATCATGATAAGTTGAATAATAAAATGAAAAATGCATTCATGAGAACAAAGAAGAGGCACCACTAGGTCCATGAAGATAGGAAGGCAACAGAGATAGTATACTCATCTGCAACCAAAACCAATGACTGAAAAACTCGAATAATAATGTAAGTTAAGGCCTTTGTTAGAATCTTTCCATCCCTCATTTATCATCCAAAAACAAGTTAGTTATAAAAAGATATAGAAACTCTCACAGCCCTAATAAGGCAACTATTTACTCTTTCTAAATATCCAATCTTCAAAATAGTCATTTTGTCTTAAGTGAGAGCCAATCCATGACAACTCCATCCAAGCCCTGTCCATGGAAATCCTAACACATTCATCACTACTTAGGCAAGATCTATGAAACACCACACTTCAACATGCATCATTATGTAAAGAAACTCAACTAACATAAAGTTACATACAAGAAGGTCTTATAAATCAGAATTTTACATCCCCTTTATCTAACTTTAAATCTGTAATGAAACCCTGACGTTCCCAATCTCCCATATGAAACAACCATTATTAATAAGCAGAAATTGAAAATAAAATTGAAAAGTAAATTCTGATTATCCAAATGACGTATGGGCTTCCACAGTAAACATGTTCAATCCTTGGAACCATACGTGTGTAAGTCAAATGCATACCAAATCTAGTGCGGTCTACAATGACTGTTCATCTGTGCCAGAGTAGTGAGACAGAGATAGATAAGAGAGCCGTTAAATCAAAAGATGCTGGATAGACTGGACAAAGCTACAAAAACCTTGCCTTCATCAATAGAGCTTTGTACCGAACAAAATAGATGGCACTTGAAATATGCCGTGCAACAATAAATCTATGAGAATAATAGAAATATGAGAGGAAGCAAAGAAAAAAAAGGTCAACATGTTGCACTGCACAAGTAGCCAGATTACCTAATTGACGAGGAATTCTTAGTCAAATTCATGATCTAAAGGGAGAATCACGAAAGCAGTGCAGAAACAAAAATTACCCAGCATAACATGTATAAAAAAGAGAATTGTAAAGTAAAGAGGATGGAGAAGAGAGAATATAATGGGGAGTTGAAACAAAAAATGAGACCTTGTATACACTAAACGTCTTCAGTTTCTTGGGATTACACTGTTTCAAATGAAAAGGTAAAGCAACACATTCTGCTGATTCGATATAAGGAAAAAAAAAAACATAAAAAGAATCAAGCCTGTGTGCCAGCCAAGGTCTTCATCTGAATATGGTTCGAATCCGCAGAGGATAGAGTTGGCAACGCCTCGTAGGAGCCCGTCCTCCTGATGCCAACAGTCTTAGCAAGAACAGCATAAGTGGCCATCAAAATGAACACCACAAACATGACATAAACCACAAAGACCAGATCCAGAATGGCCACGGCTCTCAACCTGGATTCCTCTAAGTCACACTTGGTGGATCCCTCCACCCCACTCACCACATCCAGCAGCTTATGGCAACCCTCCGGAATAAAGGCCTCCACGTAGAGCGCGAGTCCGGTCTGCAATGCCCAGAGGCCCTGCAAAATCACGGAGGCCCCCAGGGCCAGGTCAGCCACAAACAGCCTGGGGAGACAAGCGAGGATGATGCAGAGGAGGGACGAAAGAGCAGAAACGCGAGCCGAGACGGAGTCGCATTTGGCCTGGAGATCGGAAGTCTGAACGGAGGCGGCCGAGGAGGAGACGTTGAACTGCAAGTAGAATAGAGCGGAGGCGAGAGCGAAGAAGAGATCGGAGGGGAGGGGGAGGAGAGAGGTGGTTTCGGAGAGGAGAATCGCAAGGGCGAGGATAAGAAAGAGGAAGAGGACGGCGGCGGATTGGAGAGAGGAGAAGCGGTGGACGGGGGTACGGCCCTTGAGGAGAGGGTCAGCGTCGGAAGAGACTAGGGTTTGGTGGACAAAGGCAATGAGAAGGAAGAGAATGATGACGTAAAGCTGAAGGTGCCGGAGACGATGAGACGAAGAAGGAGAAGAAGAAAAAGGGTGGTAGAGCTTGGCGGAGTAATCCCGAGCGGGGTGGTGGAGATGGGTCTTGATGGCGCATACCAGGTGGTATAGTCCAAGTGTAATGAGTGACGCAGATGAGAATATCTCATAGATTAGAGCTGATCCCATTTCATCAGTTCCGATCACCGATTTCCGATTTCCGATCGTTGATTCCTGATACTCCCTCTCCCTCTGCTGCTGACTTTTCACATTTCACATCCCTTTTCCTCCTATACGTTGAAGAACTCAATTCCTCCTCAATCCTGTCCGGACCATAATACCCCTCCCCACCCTCTTTTATTCCATTTTCAACCCTCTCTCACCAATTTGGGACCAAACACCTCGAGCTGCTCAACGCCCCGCAGCAACCAGTCCCATATTTGTAAATATTGATTCATTTTATATCTTAAATTATAAATATCAATAATACTTTTACCAATTTACTTATAATTATCCTATATTAAGAAATTAAATAATTAATTTTTTTATATATTTATAAAATTATGAAAGATATTTATTCTTTTTTATAATTAAAAACTAAATAAAATTCTAAAACAGTTATAAATTTTTTAAATTTTAATAAACATTTTATAACTTCAAAATTAAATAATTAAACTAATTAAGATGATATATTTATAGAAATATAGAAAGGAAAAAACTAATAAATTTTGCTCTTACTTAATTTAATTGTTTATAAAAACATTTTAACATCTTTCTCCTTTGGGTGCAATTTTTTCCCCCCTTACATTTTATTTTACAATATTTAAATATTAAAAAAAAATTTAATAATTTTCTTTTCTTTTCTCAACATATTAAAACATTCACCATCTTTTCTTAGATTATGTTTGACAACAATTTTAGTTAATATTTTTAACATTTTTAACACTTAAAAAATTTTTATTTTTCAAATATTAGAAAAATTATAAAAACTTCATAAAATTTTTATCAAATGCATTTTTAATAACAACCTAGAAAAATTGATATTAAAAGTTTTAAAATCTTAGGTTATGTTTGGTTCTTAAAAAATATTAAGAAAAAAAAATTATTAAAAAAAATTGTTTTTTCAAGTTTCACTATAAAAAATATAACATCAAATCAAATATAATTAAAATTAATTTAAAATTTACATATTTTAAAATTATTTAATCTTGTTATAACAAAAAGAAATAAGTTAAATGAGTTTAAAGAATCATATAACAATAATTTATTAAATTTAAACTTTTTTTTCTTCACTTTTTTTTCCTTTTACTTTTCTTCTTTATTTTCTTTCCTGCAAATTTTCCGTCCAGACTATGAATTATATCTCCTATTTGCTTAAGCCTAGGTTTGGGCCCAAGGCCCAATTACACCCAAATGATTAACGTGGGCTTCGTTGGGCGTGTTATCCCATTTGAATAAGATAATTTACAATTGATTGAATGAGTCATTTTAATTTTTTTAAAATAATATAAAAATAAAACAAATGTGAATAAGTCCACAAAATTGTCACTTGGACACACACTTGTTCAATATCAACCTCATGATTCCTCTAATTTATACATTACATATAACATTATTTTCATATGATGTTATTATCATTTTGAGGATAATCCACATGATTCTCCGATATATTAGACCGTAGATCTTAACTAGATGTATCATGACTTGCTTTATGGATTATAAGTATTTCTTAATGATTTAAAGAAATAACTAACAATCATTGTTTATTTTACAAATCTTCATACGCAAGTAATTACATATCTTATTTTACATTGAGATTCATGAAGGTATAAAAGATAACATACATTTACGATTTTGAATTTCCTAAATAAAATAAATTCATATTAGTTGTTCCACAAGAATAGTACAGAACATATTTGATATTATTCTAATATTTTCTAGTAACAAAAAAATTATACCTTACTAATAAATTGATTGCAAAAACAATTGAACCAATTACGCTAAGGTATATGGTATTTTAGGACCAAGTAAATCTTGGTCATCTTCACAAGGAGAAAATGGGTCTTCACCTCAAGTGAAGGAAAGACTATTAATGAGTTTGATGGATGGATAAATATTTTACTTGAAACATGCTCAAGCTATAAGCTAAAACAAAATTTTGTCCTTTCAAAATCTTTCATTTTGAATTCATTTTTCAAATAAGTTGTTCTTTTGAATTTTTTGGGAGTTTTAATAAAATTTAAGTCATCGACATGTAATACAATAATTGCAAATTTGATTTCTGACTTCTTGCTTAAAATAAATGGGCAAATTGAATTACTTGCATGTGTCAACATTCATCCATATTTCATGGTATGACATCCTTATCAATGCTAATTATGTCCATGATCACTTGAAAAGAAAAAACATTATGAATAATAGTGTCATTTTGATCCAATTTTTTCTCGGTGAATCATTGAAATCTCTTCTTTTCAAGCATAATGTTCCTTTAGAGGCAAACCTTTTAATTTGTTTCTTGTAGGGCTACTTGATTTTTTGTCTCTTTATGGTGACCATCTCAACTTGAAACTAAGTGATAATTTCTATGACCTTTTTCGAATTCTAAACTTTTCAAGAGTTCCAACATTTTCATATATTCTTCTTAGTATTTTCCTTTATCAAGGAATTGTATCCTTTGAGTCATCTATTTGTTAATTCTCAAGTAGGGACAACAACCCGTGTTGGAGGATTTTTAGCTAAGATATATGGCTTTATCAATTTCTTTGTGTTAATAAATGCATCAAATAATTTATTTGCAAGACATTGCAAGTAAATGATCCTCTGAGCTTCTAATTCACTTTGATTTGATTAAGAATCGAGATAAGATGAAATTGATGCATTTAGAAATCAACTTTTCTTCCCTCTATGATTGGCAAACAGTTTTATTAAAATTACAATTCATAAAACGTGTTGTAAAAAGGATCACTTGTTAGGAGTTTAAGATACCTTATGATAGATGGAGAATCAAGACCCTACATGATAAATCTCAAATCTTGAAAGGAACCCATTTTAGTGTTTTGTGTAGGTGCAATTGATGCATATACTACACAATTGAAGATCTGTACATAGGAGATATTTGATTGTTTTCCGATTACAAGTTGTAAAGAGTAGTATTTATAGTCAAGTGCAAATCGAATGCAAATTAAAATTGCAATATGCACAATAGCATGTCCCAGGCATAAAGTAGAGAATATGGATTTCATAAGGCGTTGAACAATCAATTAGAGATATGTAACGAGGAATTAATCCAAATTGACATATAATGGTCAACAAATATTTTGGATATAAATTCACCAACATTATGTACACATTGTGCTAATTAGATAATCCGTAAATTGAGACATAATCAAATTTCTATGCAAGGAGTCTATAAAATACAACATTGCTAGTAGAAAGTAAGCAAAGTGCAACATTATGAGTAGAAAGTAGACAAAGGAGTGACCACCTAGTTGAGGTATCTATTAAAACCTTGAAATATCAATGACCTTAAAGATGGGTGGATAAGCTTGCATACGTCCCCTTAAAATTGTTTTAAAAAGGCTATTGACTTGTAGACATTGTAATAACAAATGATTTAACGATTAATTTACCTCAAAACTAATAACACAATAGAAATCATTGGCTAAAAGAACCTTCTAATTCTTTAAAAGATGCCTATGAGAATTGATTATGATATGATGTATCATAAAGGAGCCTTGGAAGTCTATAAAACAAAGCATCAACCCATGTCACAATTTGTAAATAATTTACATATGATTTTACTAAACCAATTTATGGAACGTGTTAAACGATCATGTCATATTACCTATATGATTATCATGGTCATCTTAAGTCATCATAAACTAATTATTAAAAATGTTCGAGTTCAGTAAATTTTCAACATTTGATGCATTGAAACCCAACAATGAGATTTAGGTGTCATGACCCCCAACATACATAGAGCAACATCACTAAGATTCTCCTTCAATGGAGATGAAACCAAATAGAGTCATTTTTATTTATTCATCATACCAAATTGTAGAGCATCTAGTTTATTTTAGTTCAACCTTTCTTTCCTTCCACACTTTGCAAGATAAAGAACATAAATCTCCAATATAGAAGACAAAAAATTCCGAATTAAGGAAGGCAGAGACCACCACCATCCACACAAACCCAACATAAATGTACAAGTAGTAGTATTGTCCCTGTAAACAGAGAGGAACAGCAAAGAAAACCAGTTTCCACTTTAATAATATAAAGATTTATCAGACTAATAAAAAAAGGGAAAAGGGAACACACAAGACACAAAAATTCCCCAAACCACACTATATGATAAGCACAATAAGAAGAATGACCACCACCAACACGACAATTGCCAGCACCCACCAACACTGTTGAGAAACAGGTATAGATAATGTAGTCAGGGTGAAATCTTAGATTTTAACAAAATCATGAAAAAAAATAACTGGAACAGAACATTTAGATTCTGAAAGAAACTAGTAGAACACTCGCAAACATTTTTGCATCTTTTCCACCTAGAACTTATGATATACTTAAAGGCTTATACTATCATGACACCTTTCTGATGTAACCTTATGAAAATGCCTTTGGATACCCAAATTTGAATTTGGGATTTTAGTCCCTGTTTGACAACTCTTTTTAAAAACTATTTTCTCTTCTTTAGAACAAAAAAACAGGAAAATACTTTTGACAATAAAAAACTATTTTTTATTTTTTGTTCTCGAAAATAGAAAACATGGTGTTTTCAAATAACATCATTTAGTTGTTTTCAATTGTTTTTACTTGTTTTCTAAAGACTATTTTAAAAAATAATTGTACAAACATGAAGAATGATTAAAAATAAAACACTAGATATAAAAATTATTTTTAAAATATATTTAAAAACATTAAAAATAGGTTAAAAACAAATTAGGTCCAAGGAGACTTACTTTACAAAACATTATATAACTATTCTCACAAACTGTTTTTGAAAACGGTTACCAAACAAGCCCTTAGTTTTTTATTCCAAGTGAAAAATGAATATTCTTACAAGCAATAGTTTCTTAGGGCTGGATATGGGCCCCCAACAAATCTACCGTTGTAGGAAGAAACAATTTAATCTCTTAGCATTTTTTCATGGACTTGATTTTTTTTTTTTTTTTTTAAGTAAAGAGAAATATATTAAACAGAAAGAGGAGACACCAAACTAGCGCCCTCTAGGTATACATGGAGTATACAAAAGCAACCCACAGACTCTAAACCAAGGAAGGGGAAAGAACAACCCCTACCCTTACTTAGAGCCTAGCCATTCAAAAAAGTTAACAAGAGAACAAGGGCTCAAAACTATAAACACCCTAACCCAAGACCACAAATTACATATAAAAGAATGTTTTAGCCTTTGGAGTGAAAACACCTCATCCCCAAAAGCCAACAAATTTCTTTCCTTCCATACTGACCAAAATATACATAAGGGGGTCATTTGCCACTCCTTTTTATAGGTTTTCCCCACAAACGCTCCATGCCATCCAAGGAGAGTTTCCTTAACTGAACCAGAGAGAACCTAAGCCACATCAAAGAGAGAAAAAAGAAGATTCCACAATGCCCGCGTCTTAACACAATGAAGTAAAAGGTGATCCACCGTTTCTGCTTCAGAAAGGCAAAGAAAACACCTATTTGCCAAAGAGTACCCCCTCCTCTAGAGTTGCTCCAAAGTTAAGATTTTGCCCCAGGAGGCTTCCCAAGGGAAGAAAGCTACCTTATGAGGCACATACACTCTCCAAATACTATCATAAGGGAACAAAGTAGATCCTCCAGGCTCCAAAATAGAATAAAGCGACTTAACTGAGAAATCTCCACTTCTAGATGTTGTCTAAACCACCTTATCCTCGTCCTCCTTTTGCACCCTAAAGGCTTGGATTTTTAGCATAAACCACTCCACCATCTCAATTTCCCAATCATTAAGCGCCCTTGAGAAAAGAGGGGTCCAACCATCCCCTACACCATCTGGGTTCCACATATCTGATACCCAGACATCTTTAGCCAGGGAAATGGCAAATAAATAAGGTAAGGACTCGCAAAGAGGCTTATCTCCACACCACTTATCCTTCCAGAATCTCACTCTCCTACCATTACCCACGCGGTAGGCTAAACTGCTATTCATACCTAACCACTCCTTTTTAATAGCTTTCCAAAGCCCTACTCCATGCCTCCCACTTATGGCTCGAGTACACCATCCCCCCTCCTCTACACCATATTTGTGATTGATCGCTTGCTTCCACAAAGCCTCACTTTCAATGGCAAAGCGCCAATTCCACTTGCCCAAGAGAGCTTTATTCATCAAAGCTAAATTTCTCACCCCTAAACCATCTTTCTTTCTTTCAAGACAAACCAAGTTCCACCTAACAAGATGTGGCCTCTGTTCAAGTGCACCTCCCCCCCATAGGAAGTCCCTCTGAATCTTCTCCAACCTCAGCCTTACTTTTCTGGGCAAAAAGAAGAGAGACATGAAGTAAATCAGCAAACTAGATAGAGTGCTCCGAATTGGGGCGAGTCTTCCCCTTTTTGATATATACCGTCTCTTCCACATAGCCAACCTTTTCCGAAACCTCTCTTCAACACTATCCCATACCACCTCTGATTTGAAGGGTGCCCCCAAAGGCAGACCCAAATAACAGGAAGGCAAACTACCCACTTTACAGCCCAACTCCAAAGCCAAATCCTCTATATCATTCACCCTCCCCATCGGAATAAGCTCACTCTTCTCCAAGTTAACTCTCAACCCTGAGCAAGCCTCAAACCACATGAGAAGCCAACTTAGATTCGTTAACTGATCCTGAGACTCCTCACAAAACACCAAGGTGTCATCCGCAAAAAGCAAGTGAGATATCAGAATCCCTTCTCCACCCCTACCTCTTACTCTCCACCCTGATAAAAAGCCCCCACTAATGGCCCTTCTCGTTAAGCAACTAAACACCTCCATAACTATCATGAACAGATAAGGGATAGGGGGTCTCCTTGTCTCAAACCCTTTGAACTTTGGAAAAATCCCGAGGGAAAACCATTTATAAGAACAGAGTATCTTATAGTAGAGATACACCACTCTATCCACTTAATCCATCTCTCCCCAAAGCCTATTTTTTTTAGCACCGCCAACAAGAACTTCCAGCAGACGTGATCATAGGCCTTCTCTATATCCAACTTGCACATCACACCCCCTTGATTGCTTTTCAACCTGGAATCCACAACCTCATTTGCAATCAAAACTGCATCAAGAATTTGTCTACCCTCCACAAAGGCATTTTGGGGTTCCAAAATCACTTTTCCCATTACCTTCTTGATTCTATTTGCCAACACCTTGGCCAACAACTTGTAAAAGCTTCCCACAAGGCTAATCGGTCTAAAATCTTTCAAATCTTCTGCACCTCCCTTCTTAGGGACTAAAACCAAGAAGGTGGCATTTAGAGATTTTATAAATCTGCCCCTTTCATGAAATTCTCTAAAAAAAGCCCGTAATCTCACCTTTACCACATCCCACCCAAAAAGCCAAAACGCCATGATAAAACCATCCGGTCCCGGGGCTTCAAATGGGGCTTCATATCCAAATACATTTGAAATATATTTGAAGAATCTTCAAGGCCTTCAAATCTTTAAAGCCTCTTTGAATTATCAAAATCTTCAAAGGTTCAAAATATGAAAATACTAGGGAAAAAAAAAACAACTCTTCTATCCAAGCAAAGGCTGCAAAAATTTAAATACATCCAAGATCAAATTGATTAAGTCCTCAAGCAAATGAAGGTTGCAAAGGCCCAAAAAGCTTCTCTTACCTGAGATCAAGCTGCTCAAGCTCCTGACCAGCATTGTTCAAGTCAAGTTTCAGGAGCTTAAGGAACCTTGTCTACAGTTGGACCTTAATAAAGCCCATCAAGGTTTGGAGCAGTTTGTCTTGCAGTAAAGAAGCTTTTGCAACCTTAACTAGGAAAATGCTAACAAGGGCTTCGACATAAATGATCTCAGATAGAAGAAGCTTGGTACCAATTTGAATCTTAAAGAACTTGACAACCAAGGTGTGGAGCAGTTTGTTTTGCATTCAAGAATTTTTTGCAACCTCAACGAGGACAATAGCAATAATGGCTTCAATAACTTGATCTTAGAAAAAAGAAGCTTCGCGAATATTTGAATTTTGAAGATCGTGACAACTCAAAAAAACTTTCAAGCCTTGAAAATCAAGAAGACATTGAAGATATTTGAAGCATTTTTTGAATCTTGAACATGTTGACAACTAACAAAAGCTTTCAAGCCTTGAAGATTTTCTAGACTTTGAAGAAGATCTTCAAGGCATTCAATATTTTCAAAGACTTCGAAGAAGATCTTTGAAGCATTCTTTGAATCTTGAAGATCTTGACAACTAAAAAAAGCTTTCAAGCTTTCAAGCCTTGATGATCTTGAAGATTTTGAAGAAGATCTTCAAGCCATTCAATATCTTTTAAGACCCAAAGATGCTCTAAGAACCCGAAGCCTTTCACCTAAAGAAGCTTGGAGACCTTTCTCTTGAAGAAATTTTGAAAACTTTCAAAGAAGCTTTTCTCTCTCTCCAACTTTGCATCTTTTGAATTGTGCTTTGAAGAATTAGAGTTTTCCCCTACTTATAAAGGTTAGAATTTGGGGTAGGAAGACAATAGCCCTTAATTTTTTTGAGGGGATAATTTAATATTATTTAAATAATTAATAATTTAATTTAATTATCTAAGTGTCTAAATTTATTTTTTATTTAATCAAAAAATAACTTATGTTCCTATCGTGTGGGCCCTTTGTATACATGTCATTTTTTTTTGTTCATAGAAATTCATACCATGTGACAACTTCTAATTGGTTAGAATTTGATTAACTATACACTTTATTTTTATTTTTTTTGTTGGTGCATATTAACTTGATTTGTTCTTTTATTATTATTATTATTATTATTTTATTTTATTTTTATAGGCAAATAAGAGAATATATTAAAAGTGCCAAGAGAGCTAGCGCACGAGAGTCCACAAGACATATACAACTGGCACCAAGAGGTAAAGCAAAAAAGAGGGAAGACAAAAAACTACTCCCTCCCTCATAAGAAAACTGGCCAATCTATAAAATTCAATAAAGACAAAGAGCCTTTTTTTTTTTTTTTTTTTTTGATAGGTAAATAGAAGAATAGATCCAATAAAGACAACGAGCCTTTATCTATCTACACCTTGAGCCACAAATAGAGATTCTTAAGGAAAGTGCTTTTGAGACTTTGATCAGGCATCTCCTCAATATTAACTTGATTTGTACATATGGAATATCATAAAAGTTAAATTTCAAACACTACATGAAGGAATTGTTTGATCACAAAAATTTCTTAGCGTTGTGTACAAATTTTCTTGTTAGCAAGCAAAAGATGAAATTGAAGTTCTGTGCCTATATCAAGTATTCTAGTTGTAACCTCTCCCTTTCAACTTTATTTAGTTTTTGGTTTTTCATCTTCAAACTTACAAAAGACACCTATATATCTTACCAGAATGAAAGATGCAATTATCTTTATTAATACTTTATGGCCTATATGATGGTGGAATGAGAACTATTATTTGCTTTCAGAAAGACAAACAAAAAATAACACAAAGAAACTTATTTCCTACTGTGGTTTCAAAAACTGTTTTGGAAAACATTTAAAAAAAATGAACATTTTCACTATCATCAATTTTGAAAATGAAAATGTTCTTTTTCATTTCTGCGACCAAACAAACAATAATATTTGTGAGAGCATCAAAATTTAGACAGCCTAAAAAGGTCCCTTTTCCCAATTTCATCTACTGATCTATTTATGGTGTATCTATAAATAGAGCAAGTGAAGCAAGCCAAAAAATGTGTTAATATTTTATATTAATTGGATGCAAAGGTGTTCACTACTTACCCATGAAGATCTAGATTTCACACTTTTAGAAGCCTTAGAAAGCTGTGCTGTAGCTTGTGTCGTTGCGGCAGAGGAGGCCTCGATATTTGAGTGAATGTCATCTGTTATAATAAAACAAATTCCTTTAAGATAAAGCAAAAGCAGAAAGCTCCATAGTTGGAAAGAAAGAAAAATAATCCTTTTAGTGAGTGTTATGAAACTTACCAATGACCACACCCTGCTCATGAACTAGAACAGCTAGGTCCCTAAATATCTCATTTGCCTGTCCAATTTGATCTTGTATCTCCTTAATTCCCTGTTCTCTCTCCTCAATTATGGCCTCATTGAATGCAATTTCATTTCCCAGAAATAGTACCTCTTGCCTGCAAGTATTTTGTTTAAAAAAGCTGATTGTGATAGGAGGTTTTTCCAAGTTGCCCAAAACAAATAATAATGAAGTGCCATAAAGTAGATTGGATCAATATATCGTAAGGTATATATGCCGGCTTTAAAATGCTAGAAATACATTTTAAAATAAGATGCAGCAATGCTAAGTTCATATTGAGAAACTATGAACCTGTTTAGAAGCCATCCATACTCACTAACTTTAATGAACAGATATAGACATAAATTGAAACTTTAGAATCTTATAGCAATCTATTCAGAAAGGTCAAATTCATAGTGTTCTTGCTATAAGTGTCCAGTGTCAACTAGATCAACAAGCTATACTTCAAGAACATACCATTGAAGTTCACCATGAATCTTTGGGTACCTATGATGATGTTTGTTGATACTATCATTTCCCTCAGCTTTGATAATTACCAAGTTGCCTTCTGCCAAACAGTTTCAAGCCTTTTGGTCAAACAGTTTTGTTGAATATAATGTATTTATAGTGTATAACCTTTCCTTGTTAATAT
>JAJJMI010026785.1:183715-275012 GCA_022059035.1 Vitis rupestris | reverse complement strand
ACTACATTGAGATTTTCTCTCCGGTAGTGAAGCTGACAACAATCAGGTTGATGCTGAAGATGGTAGCTGCAAAAAATTTACATCTTGAGTAGTTAGATGTAAAGACAATCTTCCTTCATGGAGATTTGGAAGAAGAGATTTATTTGAAGCAACCAAAAGGCTTCATGGTAGTAGGCAAAGAAAGCCTTGTGTGCAAGTTGAAGAAGAGTTTGTACGGTCTGAAACAGGCTCTGAGACAGTGGTACAAGAGGTTCGATGGCTTCATGAGTAGCAGCGGTTTTACAA
The DNA here is from genome assembly GCA_022059035.1 of Vitis rupestris. Classification (NCBI taxonomy): domain Eukaryota; kingdom Viridiplantae; phylum Streptophyta; class Magnoliopsida; order Vitales; family Vitaceae; genus Vitis; species Vitis rupestris. The sequence continues at coordinate 274,727 of JAJJMI010026785.1, read as the reverse complement.
AATGTCAAGCAAATCATTGTTGTTATATCAAAAAGCTTGACAATAGCTTTATTATTTTACTTTTGTATGTAGATGATATGCTCATTGCAGGTTCTGATATACAAGAGATAAATAACTTATAGTGGGAATTATTGTAGCAATTTGCAATGAAAGATCTAGGCACTGCAAAGTAGATTCTTTGAATGAGGATAAGCAGGGACAGAGCAACGGGGACTTTGATGTTGTCACAAGCAGAGTACATCAACAAAGTACTCTCCAGGTTCAACATGCAGAATGCTAAATCAATGAGCACGCCTTTAGGTGCCCATGTCAAACTTTGCAAAGAGCAATCACCAAAGACTAAGAAAGAACGTGATCACAACAAGAAGGTTCCTTATGCCTCCGCCATTGGAAGTTTGATGTATGTCATGGTTTGTATGAAACCAGATATTGCGCAAGCACTGGAAGTGGTGAGCAGGTACATGAACAACCTTGGCAAAATGCACTGGGAAGTAGTTAAATGGATCCTTAGATATCTGCGAAGTACTAAAATAATGGCACTTTGTTTTAGAAGTGGAGAAATGAAACTGGAAGGCTTTGTTGATGTTGACCTAGCCGGAGATGTCAACAATAGAAAGAGCACTATAGGATATGTGTATACTCTTAGAGGAACTGCAATGAGTTGGGTTTCTCAATTGCAGAAAGTTGTAGCTCTCTCCACTACTGAGGAGGAATACATTGTTGTTACAGAAGCCAGTAAGGAGATGATTTAGCTTCAAGGTTTCTTGGAAAAGTCGGGAAAGAAACAAGAGAACAATGTCCTTTATTCTGATAGTTAGAGTGCAATTCACTTGGTGAAGAATCCATCTTTCCATGCTAGAATGAAGCATATTTAAATAAAGTATCATTTCATTCGATCTCTTTTGGAGGACAAAGCTCTTAGACTTGAGAAGATTCATGGAAATGAAAACCCAGCAGATATGTTAACAAAGACGGTGACAATTGACAAATTGAAATTATGTTCAACTTCAGTTGGCCTGCAAATGTAGGAGAAAAGAGATGAGTTCTTGCATTGATCTTGTGTGAAAACATAACTGAAGTAAGTCTTCAAGTGGGAGATTGTTGGCTAGAAAAGTCCTTAATTTTAGGACACAAAATACACACAAAGAATCTCACAACCATATATGTGTGTGTGAGATATATATAAAGAATGTTGGATGAGGAAATTATGGACACAGGTAAATCAGAATTGTGTATTGTCATTTATATTTGACAATAGCATCTAAACCAAATCAGAATCGTATATTGTCATTCATATATTTGGCAACAACGTGTGATCTACATAGAAACTTGGTGGTGGTAGGAGCATATAAATAGAGGCCTCCTCTCCTCATTTTATTGATCCCAAAGTTAAGAGAAAAAGGGTGGTACAACTCTCTGAGTGAAAAAGTGAGGTTCTCTTGTGAGTTAAAGAATTATTATTCTCTTGGGTGTAATTGGGTTTTGGGTTTGTGAGGAGTAAGTGTTTGTAAACACTTGTGGTTATTTTTCTCCTTATAGGGAAGATTTGCAGCAACTCCATGGACATAGCTTGTTTTGGGTGAACCATGTAAATTTCGTGTGTTGATTTTGTTTGCTCTATTTTGTTATTATTTCCATGTTTTTATTTGTTTCATTAATCTGGTCTTTTGGGAGGTTTATTTCTTAACAGTTTCCTTCAATAATGTCAATCTTTACAGCCAAGTCATCTACAATCATTTCACCTAGTCTGTGGACTTTCCTTATGAAAAAATAACAGGAGGAACTCTCATATTGAACAATACAATATCTAAAACCAAAATTGCAATCTATTGCGTTCTTACTTTTTCTCACCTCCCAAGTGAATTCTTAATACTTAAAAGAAACACAAGTAGATAGATATACAAAACTACAAGATCAACATGCCAACTTTTTTTTTTTTTGCATTAAAATATAAAGCAACACCTATCAATTTTGTCTTTGATTTCTCATGTATACTATCTCTGCTTGCTTTAAATCCCTTTTCCATGCTCATAGATTTCCTTCCTCTCTGCATGGGAATTGATTCATTTATTAACTTTAGTCCTTCTCAAAATATTTTATTCTCTATTTTGTTTCTCTGTATCGGATCTTCATTACCAACATTTTTCCAAGCTTCCTTCACTTAACTTGGTTTGGGACAAGCTCTAAAGGTGCTTGGGAATCTCTTAAGTCTGAGAAATGCAGTACATATGCACTTGAGAAAACTCCACATTAACATGTTTACAAGAAGCTTTGTGTGATATATTTGTAAAGCGTAGAAATTAATGAAGCTGCCTTCTCTATTCATGGATTAGAAATTCCGTGGAAGAGTAATTTTTGTTTTATCTTTCTCCTCAAGCACTTTTATGATAAATTTCGATGCTAGAATCAATTGACACATTTCCCCCCTCATTAACTTGAATTTATATCATGTAAATTTGTGATAATAGAAAAGTAAATCAGAGAAGCTGAAACTTTGGAGTTGGGATGTCATTTTGAATGGGAGGTTCATCACTTCCTATGGCAATGGGTTGCCATCAATAACTTTAGGAGTTGAAGCTCCAAACATGGAACTGAATTTGCTTGGTACTTTTTTCTTACCATATGCTGTCCGTTAAAAAATAAAAGAAGTGCATCACCTCAATAACTTGAGAAGGATATATCCCTTTGTCTTTTCCTATCAAAAAAAATAAAAATAAATAAATAAATAACTTGAGAAGGGATTTTTCATTCATGTAGGAGTTTCAGAAGCTTGTTAACCTAATTTGACCCTCATTTTGTCGAGCTTGGTATTGTTGGGGCAACTAAACATTGATGAGGTTGGTTTGCCCATGGGAAAAAGAGACAGAGAGTTCATGTTCTTTTCTTTTTTCTTTTGTGACAGACAGGGTGTGCTCACATATTCAAAAAAGTGAGGGGTACATGGAACTATGTAATTCTAAAGCTAATGTCAACTTAATACAACTGTAAATAGATCTCTCTTGAAAATGATTAGTGATGAGGCATATTTCTTAGTCAAGAAGGGCTTTCTAAAACATAGTTTTGTATTGGTCATCTGTCCTTGGGTTAGTTGTTATGGTCCTGCTGCTTGAATGGCATGAGCAGTCTCTCTACACCTTACTATGAAAATGCAGAATCATGCCTTTTTTTTCCTTCTCTACGGTTATTTTGATCCCTCCCCTTTCAAATAAAATTAGCATATGCCTCATGACAGCATTTAGAATTTAGATTGTATGTTGGCCAGTAGTGAATGGCATTGCTGGAGAGTCAACATGGCACCAGCAACAAACCCTCTCTGTATGTCTCAAACTGATACTTGGTTGGCTTCTTATGGGGCCACCCAGTTGACATTTTGGATTCATGTGATCTCTCATACCCCTGTTGTATGAATTCCTATAGTGGACTCAAATGCAAATAAAACAACAATTAGAGCTCTATCAGAAACTTGTACCTCTGCATTCCTATAATCTATGATTTGTTTTACACCTAATTTTGATGCATGAAATGAATGGAAATGTGCTCCTACGCCTGAAAAATGATCTTGGCCATGGTATATAGCAAGCCCATCTGGTGCCAACTAGCCTCCTAGGGGTTTGGCATTAATTTATAGAGCATGACATCAAGTAGACAACCTGCAATGTGGTAATCTCAATATTGATAGACCGTACTTTGATCCTTAAAGCCATGAAAAATTGTTGGGATAAGAGTGGTGATGCTGGTTCTGGTTCTGTTTTTTCAAGTCAATAGAAACTATGTCCTTAAGTATTTTGTTGGATAAGACCTTTAAAGGTACAATGTTCTATTGTTTGCTTTTGTTTTCAGGCTCCTCCTCGGGCTGATGTTGTGAAAAGTTTGAAAAATGGTATAGTACTGAACTTATTGGGAATGGGTGCTGCAATTCTTGGCATGCAAGCTACTGTTGGATTGTTGGTTGCAAAGGCTCTTACTACATCAGCAAATCCTTATTACCAGGGTATCTCTCCCGGGTCCAGTCCTGTTCTTGCATTGGATGTATTCTTGGTGCAGGTAGGTACTATATCAAATTCCAGCTTTCATTTTGAAGATCAGTAAAATTTTAGATGCAAACTCATGGAAATAATCCTAAATAGGCAAATCCAAATTTTTGTTGATCGTGATGAAGAAATTGACGGAACTCTAATCAGTTCCAAATCGTTTGAACTTTTAACCCCAAGAAGGAACAACCAAAAGAAGCTCTATTCCTAATTTTTCGACTTTTTGAGTAGTTTAGGTTCAATAATCCATATACTAGATAAATTACCTTCTACTGCTTCTGATTTCCTGATTTATTTTCTGTGTACTAGTCAGTTACATTGCTTCTGAAGGTTGTTGCTGTCTTTGTAGCCTTGTGCTATGACCATTTTCCGCTTGTTTTGGGAAAAAAATTAGGAATTTAATTGAAGGCAACAAATGTTCCATCTAGCATCATCTGGAATATGAATCATTCAAAATAAAATTAGGACTTCCTCTTTTCAAACATCATATGGCACTATAACTGACATAATCAAATAAGGATCACAAATCCAGAGCTAATCCAGAATAACTGTTTATGGAGGATAAAAAATGTAAAAATAAAGGGAAAGAGACCCAAATAAAAAATTCCAGATTCAAACTTCATAATTTCTTCCAAAGTTCCTCAAATCCAGTAGTCCATTTATCCTTTCTGTCCAGAGTATCTTGTCTACGAGTAGTTTAAGTTCCCTGGTGCACATTTTCCCAGCAAGCCCCCGAGTTCTGTATCAGGTCAGAGAAAATATTTAGCAACATTGGTTTTACAAAAGCAGCCGTGGTCTTCTTATTTCCTTGGCCAAGGCATGGAAAGTGTTCTGATTGGGCAAATTTACTTCCTGAATTCTGTATTGAACTCCTATCATGCTTTACTAAAGGATAAACTTTAAAAGCCATGATTCCGAGTTGGAGGCAACTGACCTTGATGGGTTGTTGTTTGATTGCAGGCTTCGGCAAACACTATCCTTTCTCATTTCTTGGGGCTTGTTTTCTCATTGGAGCTGTTGCGTTCAGTTACACTACCACCTTCAGAAACGATTCCAGTTCCCAAGGCTGCTTAAGCCCAGCCTGTTTGGGTTTCAACAAAAATGTATTACAACATTCGTGTAACCTTGTTTTTGGAGCCATTATATTGATGATGAGAGTAATCTTTCGTTTCCGCCGGAGTTTGTTGTAACCGTGAAGTTGTGTATTCATATTCCGAGTTTTTGCAACCTTGCACTTACCTTCACAATTTGGTATAATCATGGGCAGTAGAGTACTGGAAATAGGGCAAATTTCGTTTCTCATTTCAAACACAGATTGGAGTCTGTTTCTTCCACCAGTTTCTAAGTGAATACAGTTAAGCATGAGTATATATATATATATATGTTAAGAGTGGTGAACATTTATAATCGAGTATACGCTACTAGTAGATTTTTATTCATTAAAATAAGTTGATTCCTTAAATATTTAGGAGAATGTGTGTTGAACTTATATAATGTTTATTAGTCTGATCAATCCAATCATATATTTACCAATCCAAAAGAAAAATAGGCTTCGAGGGTTAGCCCAAACCATCCAAATTACAACCCTGTCACTAAGAATCCTTTTGGAACTTCCTAACGCGAGAGAACTAATAGCGAAAAAAGTTATATCCATTTTTGGTATGTTTGATTTTCAAAAGATACCAAAAAAAAAAAGCTAAACAACAAATTAATTTTTTTTTCATTTTTGAATACTGAAAATAAGAAATTTAAAAACAAAAATGACTAAAAGATTTTTCTCTTCATTCCATTTTCTTAGATAAATGTGCAAAACGTTTTGAAAAGGCGCAGGTTTTAACAATGTTTTTTCTCTTCATTTACTTTCCCTCCAAAACTAATCCCAGTGTCCTTTGGAGTAAACAATTCAGATATTAAGGATAATACTTTCAATTCACAGTTCATTATTTCAGGAAATTCAAATGGCAAGCCAATCACGTTCCAAACCCTTTTTGCTCAGCCTGGTTAATACGAGAAGGAACCACGCTACCCAAATGAACTAAAGATGGCACTCCACCCACTTTTTCTTAACAACCTGATTGCCAATATGGAGGGAAAGTGATTTCGCCATTACCCAAAATCTGATTCTTGGTTAATTAGGTTGGCTGTTCACAATGAGGCGTATCTTTCTTATATTATAAACCCAACCTTCCACGACAATTAAAGTATACAAGGCAAAACAATCACACAAGGAATTTAGACACCAATACCACCGAAGGCTTGCACGCAAGCTCAAGTCTACAAGTAGTTTGTAGAAAATTTTCTCAAAAGCAGCTCTTTTTAGTATCGGGGCACCAGCCATCTTGTTGTACGGACATAAAAGCATAAATCTTCAAACCAATTAAAACATAAAAATCCTTTCCAACTGATAAAAGGAAATAGATTTTAGACAACTCCAGCAGCACGTCAGGGAATCAAACTTCGTTTTCCAATTACCAAGTTGCTACTTGAGGAGAATTTCTTCATCCAGTGAAAGGTTTAACATGGGCCAACGTCCCAGACCAAAGTTGATCAACAGTAGGTGTTTCGTAAAGACTACGAAAAAATTGAAGATAATCCCAAAAAGGTCAAAGTTGATGGTGGCTAGTCTTGCTCCTGATGGTTTGTCATACTAACCGGTAGTTGAAATAGACACTGACAGCCTCCAGCAAAAAAAGGAACCTCAAGATACTTCATACTTTGAAAACCCTGTCTCTAAGCCCTACTCAAATTTTGCTGTGCCACTTGGGACCCCTGTATCAAATGAATGTGCTTCAGAAGGAAAAAACAGATTAAACAAAACCACAGTGAGCGAAATTACAAGTACAACACAATTTGGAGCACAAGAGATGAAACTTCACACAAAGCTACCAGAGGTTTTATTGTGGGTGGGGAGAGGGAAACCATGCATAAGAGAATGTTGCCTTTGTAAATATGGATTCTTCCAGTGACAACATGGCTTTAATTAGAGCGTGGTATTCATGCATCACTCTTAACCAATATCAGTGGCCAACAATGCAACTAAATATAGGTGACACTCAGGATTAGTATGTTGTTATACACAAAATAACGCATGAACTTTCATTTAAAGAATTGAGTGTCATAAGCAAAAATACAGCTTAGTATTATATAAAATCATCAAGTAGTTTCTCACATGCACTATTATGTTTTCCTTTATGTGCTGGTTTGTCTTAAATCCCAACGGGAATTTTTGTGGGTGGAGATTGAGGTTCACACACAAGTTTCGTCTAGCTAAAAGGTCCCTGTCTATAACACCAAAAAAGGTGGGTTGAAGCTATCAAAAAAGGTTAGAATGTTTTCAAGGCATGACAAGTTTATTAATGGGTTTGTCATAGGGATAAATTCTTACTTGATTTTTGGTGTGGGGAGGTTAAGTCTTGATGATCACTCTCTTGCCCCTTTTGTCTTTGGCCAATCAATAGGAATAGGCTGATAGTTGACTTTTGGTGTTTGGAGAGTAGGCTAGTTCATTGGAATATGAGATTCCTTAGGATCATCCATCCGCCTTTGAATATTGAATGTAGGATTTTTATGGCTTTGCATTTTATCAACAGATAACAATAATGGACAAAACATGTTTTAGTGGGCAGTTCCTTGAGAGGGTTCACAATGTTGTGAACTATTTTTCTTGGCGCCCTCCCGCAGGTCTAATCTTGTTTTCCAACATTAGTTGTCTGTGGCTGGGATAGAATGTTGAATCTACATGTATGGTTGAGCGATTAAGGGGTGAGCTCATGGCAAACCGTAAACTTGGGGCATACTGGGCTTGACTCCCACAGATGTTAAAATATCTCGATTTACCTGATTCACAAGGGTTGTGGCTGCTGTGTGTGTCCGGGGTTTATTTTAAGTCCCTTGTGCCTAAAGGGGAGTTGGGGTTTTCCCTTATTATAAAAAAGGGTTGTACTAGGATTGAAGTTGAAAGATGCTTTCCTTAAGTTCGGAAAAAGTGCACACCTAATTCAAGAGAGACTAGTGGTTAATCTAATTTTGTTGTACTCGTCTAACCTAGTGAAAGCTATGACCTGAGAAAAGCATGTGTACTCCCCCGAAAATCACCCCTTGGGGGAGGAAGTTTGACACTTTTTGATTCTATTGATTGTGGGAGGATGATTTCAGGCTTGTAGCCTGTCACTTGTTACCTTACAGCTTTTCTTTTCTTTTTAGCAGTGCTAGAGTGATCCTTGTGCACATTCTGTCACTAAGATTCACCTCCTTAATTGCATTTTGAAGTATTATCTATTTCCCTATAAAGACAAAGGAAATAAAGAGTTTGAACTTTTCAAGATTGAAAACATAGTGCTTACGAAGAAAAGAGTACCAATGATTACTCCTTTTTAATGCTGAAAAAATCCTACACATGTTCATGAATTTGAGGCAAAATCTGAAAAGTGCCGCAACTTAGGTTGCAAGCCCATATTACTGAGCTCAGAAGAACAGCCTTCAGTTTTTTCACTTTTCTTTTCCCTTCTTTCATGATTGTCATATACATTCTAGATAATGTCACATGTGCTTTTTTCATATAGGTCAAACTAAATGAAGAAATCTACATTCAGCAATCCTCTATGTTAATTAATTAATTAATATCAAAATTGTTAGGGAGCAGTTACATAGGAATATTAACCTAGCAAACTCTTGAAAACAACAGCATCAAGATTAACCATATCCTATCTTTGAATTATCAACTTTAACATGAAATCTATGGGGCATGCATCTATTTGGAAAGATGTTAGAATCAAGTTTCTGCAATGGTATAAACTTCGTTATAAACAAGCAATCATCTTCCAAAATTCCATGCATTAAATATAATAATTTTCAACATGGGAAATTCCATCTCAAATGGTCCAAACATGTTAAGATTCACATTATTTCTATGACTCGATGACAAATATATCCATGAGTTTCTAGAACTATTTAGTATTATACACAAAACCCATAAATCCTTAAATCCTTATGTGACAAGAAATTATGACAACAACCATTATTACTTCCTCTAATTTACTGCTATCGCATATGGAGGCGGATTGAAAATGGAATAAAAGGGAGTAACAAAAATCATGCATGAATCCCTTTGGAGAACTACCCATACTCAATGATTCCACTTTAACAAAGTCCCCAAAAACTCAACAATGTGAAAATTAGATTTAGACAAACAATGTTTCTACACTGCCCCTTTCTGAGGACAACTATGCGCATTCTTAGAGTCTGAATATTTTAATACATCTGAACTTAATATTATTTTAATAAATACATCATGTTGCAAAAATAGCCATTTATTAGAACCATAATAAATGTATCAGCAAATGATTTGTTTCAGTATTATACAATGCATTGTGTTTGTATTCATTTGTGTGTGTGTGTGTGTGTGTGTGAGAGAGAGAGAGAGAGAGAGAGAGAGAGAGAGAGAGAGAGGAGTACCCTTGGTCTACTGAGTTTTCTTCCCCATGTTGATGGGCATTGGGATCTTTCTTAGGATGTTATCATCAATTTTCTTATACTGTGTTTGAACAACTCTATGTGTTACCCTCAGCTTGTCATCAATGTGGTCCTGATACTTGTCATATAACACAGGAACTGAAAGGCTAAGAACAACCCCTGCCGCAAATCAAAAACCATAACAGACTAAGCATATGATTTTCTAAAAGAAAGTTTACACTCATACAGAGCATAGGCAGCAAAACACTCACCAATATAGACAAGAGTCAGGAAGTTGAAGAGACTGCCAATATATGAAACAACCCACAAGCCAAAGGCAACCTGAAGATCCAACCCCCTCATTTTGTTAAGACAATCAAACACTTATAATCAATTAAGCTCCATTTAGTTTCTGAGAACAGGTAGGAAAAGAAAACAAATTAAAATTCAATCCTGTGAATTTTTTGTTTTTCCAATTTCAAATCCAGGAAATAAAGAAACTCCACCAAACAGAATGTGATACAACTATTTGGATGATCACCTCATTTAAGGTTTTTTTTCTTTTCTTTTCCTTTTTTTTTTTCTTCGTTTTGAAAAATAAGTCCTACATGAAACATAAGATCTTAAATCTTATTTTCTCTCTTTTCCCCGGTTACCTCAGCAACCACAGAAAGGCAAAGCATGATTACATCCAATCCCTTAAAAGATTTAGAGAAAGGTCAACTCCTGAACAGACCTGGAGGAAGAGTTTCACATTTCTACCAACTGCAATGTCCCGTGCAACTGATAACGCATAATTGATCCATACTCGAATGACATCCACAGCTTTCACAACAGATTCTTCAGAGATTTCCATATCAGGGAGGGGAGGCAGAGGTCTGAATCATTTTCAAAAACCCCATCCAGCAAAACTTAATTTCCTCAATATATTTCAAGATAAAATGTTTGCAGATGAAAATTTTCTATCATAGAATGAACTTCACATGCATGTATAGTCCAAATGAAACTCAAAGAGACACCACAAAGTGTACCTCCGTTTCAGAGTGAAGTACTAACTAGGGGTTTAAAGGTTTATTTCCTGAGAATAAACAAATAAAATTCATGGTCCAAAGCTAACTGTCAAGTGCCAAGACATGACAAATTTAATTCACAGTAGAGTATCCATCAACCTAATTATACCTTCAAAGGAGAGTTTCCAGAAGTTCTTTCAAATAAATATTTTTGGTATGATCAAACATAGGAAAATTTTCAGAGAAAATAATAATAATGAAAAGTAGAGGCAATTAAAGAGAGTTTTAATACCTATTAAGAATAGATGCAGATTTGGCCCACAGGAAGAGGATCACAACCAAAAGCAACACCACATTTGCTACGAAAGACAAAAGGTTATAGCCGGCTCGTTCGAAGAGAAACCACAAGCTACTTGCAGAGACTAGACAAACCGCCGCTCCACACCACCGTCTCCACAACAGGAAATCAGCAACTGCAAGATTAACAGCCATCACAAAAACTATAACAAAAAAAAAAATCAAGAAAGAACTCGAATAAAAATATCGTAGAATCCAATGCTGTAGAGCATGATTCCATGGTGAGAGGGAAAGTTGGAGAAAATTTAGCAAAACAATAAGGAAAAAGGATCGATTCGCATAGGATTGCAAGGGGGGAAATACATCAAGAGAACGAGAGAGGACCTGAACCACCGCCAAGAGCTTGATGAACGGAGATACGAGAAGGATGATCAGATTCGCCCATGGCGACTGTTAGGGTTTCCGGCAAACGGAATTGAATATATATTGAGAAGACAAAAGAGAGAATCTGAAGTCGTAACGGAGAGATTTGAAAAGACGGAAACTGGCAAACCACCAAAAAAAAAAAACATAAAAATAATAATGCCAAGTGCGGGTGCCAACCCCAAAAAATGCTCAATCCCACGGCTTCTCTAACACTCCATCATTTCGGTTTTCTTGAAGCGTAAATTTGTAACGTTCTCACTCGTGGATTTGTCATTTTTCCTCACAACAAAATTTGAGAAATACTTAATGAGACATGAGCATTTATTTTTAAATATAAAATCACCATACTTATTTACTCTTTTTTTTTCATCCAATTTTATCACATGGATAAAATGGTAAATAATATTTTGAAGAAAAAAAAAAGTGAAAAATATATAATTTATATTTGATACTTGGAAAATATTAGGGAAAAAAAAGAAATATATATATTTTTATGTCATATCAATGTTATAATTACGCAAAGAAAAAGTACATTTAACGTGACACAACCCATTTTGACATTGACAACGTAAAGACATAAAGACCTGCTATCTGTCGAACATGATGCTGACTAGATAACAAAGACTCGAACCCTAGGGGAGTGTGGAAAAAGACAGAAACCTTTCTCAATTTTTAACTAGGTAACAAATTTGTTCCCTATGCGAAATCAACTATTCCATTCGCATTTTCACCTTCCAAAGTTGAGATACAAGTTTGGCATTAAAAATAACTGGAACAGAATCCTCAAATCCAATGAAGTTGGTGACTCCTCCAGTTTCCTTTCCTCGGAGATGTCGATATGCAACCGAGCTTCAACTGCGGGCTTGGACAGAATTTCAGTACAAGCTTGTTCACTTCACAATATCTTCACCATTCTCAGAGGAGTCTCCATCATCATCTGAAGATTCTTCTTTCTGCTGCTTTTCCCCACCAGCATTCAATTTGATCTTCTTCTCTTTTTTCCTCTGCTTTTTCTTCTGGCGTTTCAAACGCTTCTTTGCCGTCCGTTCTTCTGCAGCTTTCATTCTTTCCTCCTGTCTCATATTGAATTCCGCTATTTCTTTTCTTCTCTGGTAGTCCACATCCATCCTTGCAAGTCGGTCTTGCTCTTTACGTCTCATCTGGCGGTACTGTTTGCAACCATAATTGAGGGAAAAAATGAAACCAAAGTACAGGGTATAATCAGACAGAAGGCAAATATGAACAAAAAAATCCTTTATTCTTATTCATTATTGAAGGGGCAGCAGTGAGCAACGAAGTAATAAACAGCATCCTTGGGTTAATGTGAAATTAAACTGAAAGAAATATAGATAATAAAAAGAATGCAGTTCCAGTAGATTTCAAGGTGATGTCAAAAATTAATTACTTTTTCTGAAAGAAACTACAGTTTCCATTGCATTAATCCAAATAGGAGACAGTCAATCGGCTCCATTGGAATGTTTAATTAAGAGAAATCAACTTATCCAGAGTAGAGAAATGGAAATGAAAAATAATGAGAAATCGTATGGTTAAGGCTGGTCCTCCCAGTTAATTTGCTTGGTTTTACCATTCTCAAATCCTACCAAGAAGTCTCGCTTAAATGTCCATAGGGTCAAACTTGGAGGCCCCTTCTTTTGTGGCAATTCACAACTTTTTTAGAATTGGACTCAACCAGCACCATTCTCATCAATGTCCCAGGCAAGCTTCTTACCGGTATAAGGCCCATAACTCTCCAAAAAAAGCTTAGCAAATTCCCTCCACTAGAGGAGTAGACAATAACCCTCTGCCTTCATCTTGAAGCATGCCTCTATCTCCAGGCATTACCCAGGTGCCTTAGAAGTCAAAAGGAATCAGTATTCAATTTAACCTACACATTAGGATGAAGAAAATTGCCCAGTTTTTCCAACACAACAAGCTCCAGGTAATTTGAATAAACACATAGGCTCAAGGGGGCTTCATCTTTGCTGCAGTATGAAAATGAGCAAATATACTAAAAAATATTATTATGGTCCCTCAGTGTCCATGTCCTACATTTTAAGGACTACTTGTGTTTTGTTGTGCCAATGTCCCTTGCCCACATCCATGCCACATACCCTAAACAGCGGAGGTTCACTTATTCTTCTCTATTCAACTCTATCCTAGAATTGTCCATTCAGAAAGACCTTAAGATGCCACACAAAACTACCATTTCTCAAGCTTTTTTGATAGCTACCATCCAGACAATGCATGGGCACGCTCATTAGAACCAGGCTATGCATCCAAGCAACCTAAATATTCCTAACAAACTTAGGTTCCAACTCCTCTACCACCGATTTGAGTCAAGTAGCTTGATCCTAACATGTCTTTAGTACTGCTATATAATACAAATTCAAATTCAAATTCAAATATCTCATCCTTAGCATGTAAAATCTACACCTCATATCACTCCAAAAGTGCTCCTTTTTTATTTATTTATGAGTAAAGCAACAGTGTATTATAAACAAAAAGCGCCAAAACAGCGCTCTGAAGTACACCAAGGGTATACAACAAACACTTAACAACACAAATAAAAAGAGAAGGACCAACAAAAAACTATGCCCCCCTCAAAAAGAACTCACCCAATCCACAAAATCTGTGACCGAAAAAGGACTAGAAATAAAAAGCAACCTAGACCAATCCCATATATTACAAAAGAAAGTGTGTTTTAGTCCTTGAACGAACTGTTCCTCATTCTCAAATGTTCTTTTGTTTCTTTCCTTTCAAACGGTCCAAAACAAGCAAAGAGGAGCTGCCCACACACCTTTTTACGCCTGTTACCCACAAAAGAACCGTGTCATCCTAAGAGTGTGTCTCTAACTAAGGAAGTATCCAAAGCACACCAAGCAAAGAGAACAAAAGGTTCCATAACACTCTTGTCTTGACACAATGGATAAAGATGTGGTCAATGGTCTCTTCCTTTTCAAAACAAAGGAAACATCTATTTGCTAAAAACCACCCTCTTCTCTTTAAACGGTCTAAAGTTAACACCTTTACCCAAGAACCCTCCCAAGCAAAAAAAACCCACCTTCAAGGGAACCCAAGAATTCCAAATCACACTAGCAGGAAAGGGCATTGTACTTCCTGTCTCCAAGGTCAAATATAGGGCTTTAATAGAAAACTTTCCATTTTTTTATCCTGTCCAAATCACTTTATCTTCCCAATCCCTGCACACACTCCTCCTTTGCAAACTTAAAAGAAACCACTTTACCAAATCTAGCTCCCAATCATTAAGGGCCCTAGAAAAACAAGAGGTCCAACACTCCCCTTCAACTGTCGAGTGCTAAACATCTGCCACCCAATCGTCCTTAGAATTAGCAATAGCATAAAGAGCAGGGAAAAAAGTATATAGTGTCGCATCACCACACCACTTGTCTTTCCAAAATTTCACCCTTCGCCCACTATCAACTAAGAAAGCAACTCCATCACCTAAAAGTCCTCAACCCTTTCCAATAGCTTTCCATAACCCTACCCCATAATTATCTCTTACCACCTTGGAGCGCCTACTCCCTCTTCCACACCGTACTTGCCACTAATATCTTGCCTCTACAAAGCCCTCCTATCCTTTACGAACTGCCAACTGCATTTACCTAGAAGGGTTTTGTTAAGTTTAGCAAGGTTCTTTACCCCTAATCCACCCTTGCTCTTATTTGTACAAATAATGGACCACCTTACTAACCGAGGCTTCCGCTCAAGGGCTCCTCCTCCCCAAAGGAAATCCCTTCCAACCCCATCCTAACTATCCTTGGAATACGAACAAAGACATGATATAGATAGGCATGCTAGAGAGAGTGCTCCAAATTAGGGTAACCCTCCCACCCTTGGATGAGTATTGTCTTTTTCACATGACTAACTTTTTGCAAGACCTCTCCTCTATCCCATCCCATACCACCATAGACTTGAAAGGAGCACCAAGAGGGACACCCAAGTAAGATGACGGAAGTGCTCCCACCTTGCAACCAAACTTAAGGGCCAACTCTTCTACATTTTCCATCCTTCCCACTAGAATTAACTCGCTTTTTTCCAAGTTAATGCTAAGCCTCAAAATGGTCTCAAACCATATAAGCAACCAACTAAGGTAAGTCAACTGGTCTTGATTCGGTTTGCACAAAATTAACATGTCACCGACAAACAAAAGATGGGAGATATCCACTCCATCTCCACCTTTACCAGTCACCGTCCAACCCAGAAAAAACCTCCAACCTTTGCCCCCTTGAGCAAACAATTAAAAGCCTCCATAGCAATTACAAACAAAAAGGGTGAGAGAGGATCTTCTTGTCTTAGACTCCTAGAACTCTTAAAGAAGCCTACCAAAGCACCATTAACCAGAACTGAAAACCTTACTAATGATAGACACCACCTGATCCACAATTCTACTCTAAAAGTGCACTTTTTTGCACGCCCAACCTCAAAAACCACAAATTTGGAAAAACCACCCTACTCCTTTCTAATATCCTTCCACATTTCAATGGCACACCCATAGGAACTTCATATATTTCCCAGGCACAACTCCTCCCCGCAAACTTTATTTTTATATAGCATATGTCAACAACCATTCTTATAACAAGATTTCATTAAACAAACAAAACAACCTAGCACCTAAACCCCTTAAAATCAAAGGAGACCACACCTCCCTCCAGCCTACTAAATGATATTTCTTCCCATTCTCCATGTCTCCATATAGAAAAGCTTCTAAAGCTTCTGGAGTGCATTCATTCCATAAGCCTGGTTAGGGTAGGGGTAGGTAGCTTGTGGAAGAAGGGCAACAGAGGGCTGTTTCATGGTGAACTCTTTTTACCACTCTTTGCCTTCTGTAAGCTTGCTGCAGTTCCTAGCAAAGGAGATTTGAGGTTTTTGTGCCCTTTGAGGGCTGTTCTCTCAAAACTGATGTAGCTAATGTAAAACTTTATAGGAGACAACAAACCATATTCTTATTTACTAAGACAAAGCCCTTTTGCAGTGGGATCTCTTATTCACAATTTTTGGATTGTAGTGAGTTCTTCAGGGTATAATCTCTTCTTCTAGGGCTGCCTGCTTGAATGCTGGATAAGAGGAGGAGAAAAGTGTGGAGAATGGCTCATCTCTGCTTGTTCTGGTGCATTTGGGGAGAGCAGGAATGACTTGCGATTTTAAGGAGAAATGGTCGAAAATCCCATTAGGGATGGTAATTGCCCTTTGTTGGATTTCATTGAAAGTTTAAGCTAGGACTAGGAAGTAGTTCCTGTTTTATTTTGTCTCTTCATTCTGTGGTGCACTCTTTATACTTCCTCGCTATACGGTGGCATTCCCACATTCTGACAGGTATTCCTTAATTTATCTCTATTTGCGTAAAGAAAAAGGAAAATCTCTGTAAAACTTCCTCTGGCCTCTTTCATTTTAGTTTTTTCACTACAGCACAAATTGTGAAAAATGAATATACAAAACGCTCAACATAGTTGTATCACCAAGCTCAGTATAATAAAGGTTTTAATTTTCCAGCCCCTAAATAATGAAAAATCTAGTCGACGATTTAAATTTCTTCTCTTCCCATGTTCTCTCAGAAATTAGAGGAAACAATTAGGTTAAACAACTGAATCAACCAGCAACATTTAAAAACACGAGATTGAACAATTTAGACACGGAATTTTACTCTAGGGTTTTAATACACAGAAACGATGGTGCTTTACCTGATGAAAGTCTCCAGAGCCCGAACCAGCGGAACTCCCGGAGGTGTTGCTGACACGAACTGGAACGTGATCGATGATCCGACGAAGCTTAACTTCCAGGTCTTCCTCATCCTCCAATGGAGCTGGCGCCGCATACTCGACAAGCGCCATGGATCCTACAACTGGAGGAAGCGGAGGAAGGGCAGGCTTTGGCTTCTCCGGCGCCGGAATGACTTGCAAGTCTCCGTCGGTGAGACTCTTCGATCTTCCCGATGACATTTTCCCTGAAAACCCTAAAATTTTCAACCTGGAGTTTTCAGCTTCTCATGGCTCTCTCAGTCGTGCGAGAGAGGAGTAGAAATTAGAAACGGAATCAGAAAACAGGATTGATGCGAGAGGGGGCGAAGCCAGTGTAATTAAAAACGAGATAGAAAGAGGGCAAATGAGAGACAATCGAAAAAGGTCTTCTTTTTAAAAAAAATAAATAAAAATAAGTTCAGGGATGAGAAAATTTTGGATGGCCTACTTTTTAAAAATATTTTTAGATTTTCTACTCTCAAAATTTTTATTTTTTATTTTTATAATTTTTGTATTTTATGAATATATTTTAGGCTTGATGATTTGAGTAAATTTTAATAAAAAAATATTTTAATTTTTTTTAATTCAAATTGATATATAAAAATATTTGATAAATACAAATATAAATAAAGAAGTTTTAAATTTTAAATAATATATAGGCGAAGTTAATAGATTGGAATTTCATTTCAATAAGCTTGAGGTAATTTTGAGCATAAACCTTTAATTAACTCTACGCAAATTAAATTTTATTATTATTATTATTATTAAAAAATTATTTTTTATTTTGATGAATCTACGTAAAAGAAGAATTTAATTATTCAACTTTCTAATTAGATCTCAATAAAATGCACTATATTTTCTTTGTCTCGTGTGAATTCAATTGTTTAGTAGTTAATTTGTTAATTACCTTTTTAACGGGTTTTTGATAAGAGTATGACAATTTTAAAAAATAATTTTTAAATTCTAAAATATAATTTAAAATCTATCGTTATTTTGTGAAAGAGAAAATAAATTGAAAATGAAATATTATCTTTTAAAAAAAATTAAATTAAAAAAAAAATCCAAATCTATCTTAAATGAAAGTGAAAAACCTCTCAAAGAGGTAGGACTTTGTAGCTGCTTCATGCTAATGATGATTTTGGGAGCATTTCTGATGGCATCATCAATTTTTCTTCCCAAGGTAGTTATCGCAGAGTCTCGCGCGTCCAAGGGTCGTGATTATGCCACGTGGCGACTCCTAAATTCGTTTTCCAATGGGAACTTCTCTTTTAACTATGGTTCTGTTTCTTTTTGGTTTGCAATTACTTCATAATAGACGAGGTCAGGCTTTAATCTTCCATTTTTCATCATATTTGTTGCTTCCTACTGCTTATGCCCTTCCCCCTCTGGCCATCTCGAAGAAAGGTAAGGGAATGAAGGTTTCCGGGTCGCTGGAGGAATTTCATGCGGAGTTCAATATCCCGCTTTCACTGGATCTCCATTCTGTCGAGGATGGTGAGGTTAATTTTATCATGGGAAGCCCTGATAAAGGGGAAATGTTGTTGTCAAAGAGTTATTTCGAGGTTGGTCTCAAGTTGCCACTACCTCCCTTGTTCAAAGACATCGTGAACCACCTTCATCTTGCCCCAAACCAATTGTGTATTAACACGATAAGGTTAATTATGTCCTTGGTCATTCTGGATCATATGAGGGGTTTGGGCATTTCGGTCATAGATGTGTTTTACATCTGTACTGCGATGAGGTCTCACATTCCCCATGAATGGTACTTGTCTCCCTACCTAGGCCTTTAACAAACAAGGACCTTGACCGCGGTTTGGTAGTAGTATCAGGTAAGTGGGAGTTTGGCATTTCGGAACCTGAGGGTCTTCCAAAAGTTCCAAGTGTTCACAATGTTGCGAGTGTGTGTCAATGTTGATTGGGTCTTGTCCCATTTTTTTTTTTTTAAAAGCTGACTGTTTTGTTTCGTTGGCTCTTTCCTTGGGGTTTCAGTCTATTGCGAGTTCATTTGATATTGATAGAACTCTTCAAGATTAGAAAGTCTTGCTAAAACCCTCTCAGTTATACGCCACTTGGATTTCTTTTGGCCTTATTTTTCTTGCTTCTTGCCTGTCTTTCATTAAACCTGATGAACCACTTCCGTTTGAGAGAAAGTTTTTGCTCCCTGCTCTTTCTATTGCTGAGCGCTTAAAGAGGAAACAATAGCAACTTGCTTTAAAGCCATCTTCTTCGGAACGAAAATCTCAAAATGTTGGGTTTAGCACCGGTGGTTCTGTGGGTTCTCCTGCAGTTCTAGGTTTTCCCAGCAGAATTCACTCAATCAGTAGAATGACTCTCTCTTCTATCTCTGCACCTAAGAGTAAACTGTCCTCATGTTCCAGTCCAATCAATCTTATTGGTGGTATCGAAGTCCCAGAGGGTTCGGTTAAGTCTAAGGTTCCTATTTTTAATGAAGCCAAAGTCGACTCTGCTGCTATGAACAAACGATTTCTTTTACAGAAATATTCAACTTTGCCTCATTTGCTTCCTGGTTTAGATTTGAAGAAAATAAAGAAAGTTACTTCTCATGCCATGACCGTTAAGGATGATCTACTTCCAATTGTTGAGGTGGCAAGGCGAACATTAATGTCAGGGGATTCCAAGTTCATGTCTAATCTCTCCGACTTGGCTGTGATGGACAAGTCCATTGGGTTGTGCTATAAGGTATATTGAAGTTCTAACTTATTCTGGGAATTTCACAATGTATGTGCTTGATTGTATTGTCTTCTGTTTTTCTTTCAAGCATTTCGATTTAATTTTGATGTTTGTCGACGCCTCACATCTTCTCAATTTGATCGCGTCGAGTTGAGGAGTCAAAATAAGAGTTTTTCGTTGAGCTTAATTAACACGACCGAAGAACTCTCCCAGCTTACAACAAAACTGGAGCTTGAACGTGGCATTGTTGCTAATTATTAATAAGAATTTTCTCGATTGAAGGAGCGCATAGCTGAATTTGAGTCTCATCTTGTTGTTTTGCTTGGAGAAAATGAGGAATTAAGCAATCCCCTGAAAGAAACCAGATATGCCAAGGTGTTGTGTAAGACCAATCTTCTTCGCTTGCAAAAGAGTTGGTAAGCAAAATCAAAATGAAGGGTGGTGATATCCATTTATCCCTTTTCCTCCCAATCTTTTTCCTTTTATATTACTCTTGTACACGACACGCATAGAGGAGGTAGCCTGGTCACGAGATGTTAGGAGCGATCACGAGCCAATCTGCAGGCTTTTGAACTAAATGCCAAAGATGGGGATGCGGTAGATGACATTGTCCCTTTGACGGTCAGGTCCGGTATTTCGCCCAACCTGGAGCTGGTTGCTGATGGGTGCACTCTCCTACCAAGGTATCCAGTTGTAGGTTGATCACCTGTTGAGGTGGTCCAATTAATTTTTAGTAGCTCCAAAGCGTTTGTGTTAGGTTAGAGTAAGCACATTTGACGTTGGGTATAGAGTCCTCTGACCCCCTAGAGTTCGGGTCTAGTAGCAAATCTGAGAGTACGTCTGAGTAATTTTTATTGGACGACCCGTCATTTAGTACAAGTGGTGGCCTAACCAGGTCCGACCTTGAGGTTAGCTCTTCCTAGCTACTCTTTTCCTTAGCTGCATTCACCAGTGCCTCACTTCACTTTCTATTGTTTCAAGAACTTGGCTTGATTGGTGATCAACCAACTGATGGGCAGGATAAGGTCACTGCTGGAGATCCCATTACATCAAGCAAGAGTCTTCTGGGAACAAAAGATGTTCAAGCCAAGGGTGGAGCCCTTCATGTGCTTTCTATGGCGAGCTTATCTTTCCCCATAGACTAAGGTCGGGTTTTAGAGATTAACATCAATGTGTTTTCAAAGAGAACCAAGTCACTCATTACTCTACCCAAAGAAGGTGCTTTTGTGGCGGTGGAATCGTCCATTCCAACACCCCACTAGGCTGGGGTTGCTTGTTTGCCTTTTTAACCTACTGTGATAAGGCGACTCTTTTTGTATTTCGTTAGCTTTGGTGCCTATGTTAGGCTTCTTTTAATTTGCCATGCTATTTTGGATAATTATGAATGAATGTCAATATGTTTACTGGTTCACGCTTAATCAAATATTTTCTAATATATGATCGATGAGATTGGGAAAAGGATTGCTTGGTGTTGCAAGCGTGTGGATCCCCTTCCAAGGCCAAAGAAAGTGGTCGAATTATGACCTTTGACCCGTAAAAGGGGTTGGTGATCTTATGGCTTGGATCGTTTAAGGTCTTGGTTGCTCGGCAAGACCGATCATAATTCTAGTTTACATAGACTAGGCAAAGCTTTTAGCCTAAGCTATTTTCTGGTGTTGGGGCTTAAGCTTTAGCTGTGCATTTAACTTTTCCCGAAGGTCATCAAGGGTCAGTGTCATCACCAACCACACAATCTTGTAGGCATGCAAGTAAAATATGTTGACATTGTGGATGCCTTGACGACTTAGACATGATTGGTGCACTAGTAGCCTGCATACTTTGATCCACACTTTGCTCTCTGAGATGAATTTGAACACTTGATCCATATTCATTAGAGGGTCAATTTCATACTACTTGCTCATCAAGAATAATATCACCACTGAAAATAACCTTCTTGGTTCGTAGTTCGTATAATGTATAGTTTTTTGTCACTTTGCTATAACCAATAAAAATGCACATTTCACCTTTGTCATCAAGGCTTCCTATGACTCCAAGCTTCTTATGGAGTCATTTCATAAACAATTTTAATGACGCACCTATTCAATTGATAAGCTGCACAAGAAATTGCTTCAACCCAAAATATTTTAAGCAATTGTTTTAAGTGCAATGCGCACCTCATCATATCCATAATTATTTTATTTTTGCTCTCAACAATTTTGTTTCGTTGCAAAGTATATCTTGTACTCAATTGATACCCGATACCACATTTAAAAAAAAAAAAATCTTTATTCTCAAAATTTTGATGGTATGTCAAATTTGTTTTTCCATATAAGCTTTAAAATTTTGGAAATTTTCACATGCATCTTGGTTTTGCTTTAAAAAATAGACTCAAGTCCTCCGACTAAAATCATTAATAAAAGTTATAAAAGATTTCCATTCGAGGGATCCTCTACTAAACATAAATTCAAATTAATCAACTCAAGAGGTTTCTTAGCTCTTTATGATTTTTCCTTAGGAAAATAATCTCTATTTTTCTTTCTTTAAGCACATGTTTTACAAACCTCAGTTGAAGAATTAATAAAAGGCAACCCAAAACCATCTTCCTAGCCGCAATTAATTTTAGACTTTCAAACTTTAAATATCCAAATTGTAACTATCATAACCAATTTTTATCATCAATTATAGAACTAAAGTAAGGTAAATATCCACAATTATATTTTACAGAAATAAATTATTTTATATCATATTTATCTTTGCTATTAGTCATTTATGATCATCATTAATGGTACTAACGCCCTTATAGATATGCGTATCCTAGCCTTTCTAAAAAAAATTGCCCCCATATTTAATAGATTTTGATGAAACATATAACATAGAAATAAAATTTTGAGATTCATCTATCAATTTAATGAAACTTTATCCCTATCTTTAATTGGTATTATTATGTTATTCCTTAATTTTACCTCGAAAAACATCTTTTTCCTACAACATATAATTATTACAACATGTATAAAAAAAACATGCATTCTCGTTTTCATCTTTTCTAGTATTACAAGATAATAATAAGATCTTCAAATTAATATTGATATGAAATTTTTTTTTTTTTTTTGTTGAATTATTACTTTTTCTTCCTTTTGGCGTAATTTAAAATTTTCTTTTCCTTTATCTTGTCAATTATGATTTTTTTTACTTGATTTAAAATAATGTGGAAACTTTTTTTTTTTTTTTTCTTATAAGGCTTGCGTAGCTTTATAATGCTTCTTCCGCCCCCATCCGAAACCTTTTATCTAATCATTGTTCATGAGTTTTCAAGGGACCATCAATTCATCGATTCACCCGTTAATAATAATAATAATAATAATAATAATAATAATAATTTCCCCGTTAGGGTGACAAAACAAGGGAAAACATACAAGTGCCATGAGACGAAAGGAATAAAAAAAGTAGGTAATTGAACATTGAATACCCAATTGTTCCCTTACCTTATTTCACGCTACATCAAAATTATACTTGATACCTTTCCAAACACCCTATGAGGCTATGATCATGAGGACGTTGACCATTCTCTTTCAAATTTTGTTTGACTTGCAAACCAGCTCCATACTCATCCTCCTGACCTCGTCGACAAACTCCTGAAGATTCCGATCGGAGGAGCCGCCCTCTGCAACTGCCTCCTCCGCCGCCTTCTTCCACTTCATGGTGTTTTCCTTCAGCTCCGCCGCCTTTTCACCGGTTGTGGCCTCGATCAGACACTTCTCCACCTCGTCCCGGGTGATGAGCTTGTTTTCCGCCTCACCTCTGCACATTCTCACCCCAACTTTGAACACGTCGACCAGGTACTTGGCGTCGGTGACTTGGTCTCCCCACTGTGGGAACGCCACTACCGGCATGCCGGAGCTGAGAGCCTCCATGGACGAGTTCCAACCGCAGTGGGTCACGAAACAGGCGACTGAGGGGTGGGCTAAGACTTGCTCTTGCGGGCTCCACTGGACCACCTTGCCTTTGTCGCCGGCCTTTTCCAAGAACCCTTCTGGGAGAACTAGGAGTTCCAAGCCGGCGTCTTTGTGCGGCGGTTTCATCACCCATAAGAATTGCACGCCGGAGTTTAAGAGCCCATAAGCGATCTCGTCGACTTGCTCTTGTTTCAGGTACACGACGCTTCCAAAAGAGATGTAGACGACGGAGGAGGGAGGCTTGGAGTCGAGCCACTCGATGCAGTCGTCGGCCTTCATGAAGTCGCCACGGACAGCGGCATTTGGCACTTTGGGGTTCTTGTATAGAGGTCCTACAGGTTTGATTGGGCAGATCTTGGACATGTATTCAATGACTTCGGGTTCCAGCTCTTGGAATGTATCCATCAATATACAGAAGGGCTTGTCCAGGTTCTTGTACTGCCCTAAGATGGCTCTCCTCAGGAATGGATATGGAGTGGTCGGGTACAAGAAGCTGGCGATTTCATCATACTTCAAAAGAGGCATACATGGAAGTTGAACATCGATTTCGGGCTCAGCTTCACTGGGGAAAGGGACTAAGCCATGGTAGTAGTGGTAATAAGTAGACAAGCAAGCGCAAGATTGAACCCAAAGCATGGCATTGGGAAGTCCAAGATCAGCTGCAACATCAGAGACCCATGGAATAAATGGATTGTTGATGAGGCACGAAACTGGACGATCTTGTTCAGCGTTTTTCTTGATCATTTCAGGAATAATCTTCTTGCCCACGAGCTCCAGCTGTGGCAAGTACAAGTCGAGGTCTTGGCGCTTGGGCTCGTTCTCGTCCCACCCATCTTCAAAAAACTCGAACCTGATCATACCATCTCCGACCGGCGTTGGTTGGTCAGTGATGTTACTGGCTTTCCTCATCTGCTTCCCAATGCTTTCTGGGGTCGTGAAAGTCACAAGCAAGCCCTTTGAAGCCAGACGCTTCCCCAACCTAAGCAAAGGGTTAACATGCCCTTGTCCAGGGAAGGAGACCAAAAATACATGGACTAGCTTTGATTCAGACCCCATTCTTCTTCAACTTCCACAGCTTACTATCACAGGGAGAAATGAATATTCAATAAAGAGAGGAAAGAGAATTATAATAGAGAAATCGATTGGATATGGAATGGATGGAAGATAAATGTGTGAAGACTGCTATTATATACGCTTGGAGAAGTGCTGATCAATTCAAAGTTTCAATGCGTGGGAAACGACTGTTAGGTAGCTATCTCGGACATGCTGAAGGTTTGGTTTAGCAAAATGCAGAGCAGAAAGAGTGGAGATAACATAGGAGCAGTAGTTGATATAACACAATCTTCAATTCAAGAGTCAAATTCACCATAATAACAATCGTCTTGATTGACGTTTAGGCCATATTCTTTGTGATGTTTAGAGCTATAATTAATAAGGAATTCTGAAATCTTCACAGGTAAAATCTCCACCAATCCTTGGGTCAGGTTCACTCTTTTTTATCAACTTTCCTTACATGCATTTTTTAACTGAATAAAGGAGCTTTAAAGTACACATTAAAAAATAAAAAAAGATTTTCTTTATAATTTTTTTTTTTTTTTTTTAGTATTTTTTAAACCCAATCATACAAATGGTTAAGGCACTCTTTGGTGTTCTGCTCAAGAATGATTACTTCAGATAAGCATAAACATACTTTCTATATTTTTATTCTTGTCCCCCCTTTAAGTACGAATTGTTACGATGAATTACAAAAAGTGTGAGCTGTTCTTTTTAACTTTAAGTTGGAGGGTGACAAAAGTCTTATCTCTTATTACCTAACTAATATTCAAAATCCCGGGGCTGGACGTTGCGTTAAAGAAAATACAGTTGGAGCAGGGGAAAAGGAAATTGTTATGATACATGCAACAGTTGTTCAAATTGGGCATGAGTTCATGTCAAAATAGAATTCCCCAACTAGAAACGTCAAAATAACCTGAACGGGAAGTATGTAGAACTAAATATGTAAGAAAACCTATAGAAGTTCGTCTACGCTTGAGGCTGACTAGGCGGCTGTCACCTAACTTTATTCCATGTCCAAGGACTACTCGTCTTTACGAGTTTCCAGGAAAGAAAATCATGAGAGACAAGTAGGGATAACTGTTCTTACAATTGTTGCTTTTAGAAGAAAAGGAGAATTTTTCTTTTCCTTATCTTGATCTAATTTTTTCGTATGGATATCTAATTCTTCTACTTATTAAACCATTAAATGGGGGTTGACTGTGATGAAATTGTAGCTATGGTTGGTTATATAATAAAGTTTAAATCAGTTTAATCATTAATTATTTTTTTGTGTTTAATATATTTTACCCTTTCAACCTATTCCATATTTTGCACATTGCCCTTTTAGGTTTAAAATTGAACACATTGCACATCAAATTTCTTAAGTTGCAGCACTTCTTAAGTTGCAGCACTCTGCATTTTTCATTGGACAGTTTAGTTTAAGTGGATGGAAACCTCATATGTTGTATACGTGACTGACTAATGAAGGGTAAATTTGTAAATTCCCAAACCAAAAAATCCCCAAACAACTCTCCCTTCCTCCATCTTCATCTTCGTTTTCATCAAACCCTAACCTTGTTTGGAGTGCAATTTTCAGCATTTTCCCTTTCTTATAAGTGATTAGCAATTTCAGCATCTTGTCTTCCTTTTCTTACCATCTTCTCCTCCTTCTTACTCCAATCTCCAAACCCTAATCATACATTGTTTTCTTAGGAATTGTAGATCTTCTGCCTCTGAAAAATGAGCTAAGAGAGCTTGGAGTTTTGAATTTTGAGAGTCTACATATGGGCATTTTCTGATGTGATTATTGGAATGACTTTTCTTTTTTTTGGGGCGGTTTTTAGTTTCTAGGTTGATTTTGAAGGGTACCCATCTAGGTGAAATTGTTTTTGTGTGTGTAATGCTCAGTGAAAGGTGGGATTTGGGTTGTTTGACTTTACATGTTCTTGTTGTTTGTTGCTGAGAAAGTGGGGAAAAAGAGGGGAGATTGGAATTTTGGGTTGTTATGGGTTCTCTCTGATCTAATTTTTAGAAGGAAATTGAAATCTCTACTCAACTATGTTAACTAATTGTAGTGAGGTCGATGGATATTACAATTTAAGAACTTTGATTCGTTTTGTTTTTACATTTTCTCAACAACCAAATGGGGTTAAGGGTGCAATATGTTACAAACTAAAACGAAGATGAAGACTAAGGGAGCGAGCAACTTTTTGGATTTAGGAATTTATAATCTACCATTCATTAGTCAGTCACGTGCACAACACGTAACATTTCCATCCATTTAAACTAATACCATCTAACGAAAAAGATAAAGTGCTGCAATTTAAGAAGTTTGGGGTGCAATATGTTCGATTTTAAACCTAAAGGGGCAATGTAAAACACGAGATAGGTTGAGGGGTAAAGTGTATTAAACCTTTTTTTCTTTTTTTTGTTAATTTATATGACTCTACCAATCAATTTACAGTGATTTTTTCCTAAGAGCTAGCAAACCAATCAAATCAAAGTCTCTTATGTTTTCTAAATTAATACTAAAGGTTAGACCAGGCATTGAAGAGCAAAAATACAAAAACTTCAAGATACATGGATGGGGCACTGCCCTCTTGTAAATTGCATTCTGGCAGCTAATTTTTCAGGCAAGTACACCCATTTTCCTACTTGTGGGTCAAGGTGGCCATATAAAATTGGGAAGTAGCCACATATAGATTGGAATATAAGGTGCTTTCTTTTCAAACCAAAGGCTTGACCAAGTGTAGGGGAGGGGATGCAAGTTTCAGTATAAAATTTAGGCTGCCTGTCTGATTGAATTCTTCTGCAGTGCATGAGTCAAAGTTAGATGATAAGTTTTAACTTCTTCAAATTTTCAGGGTATTGGAATATGGCGATGGGTCAAATTGGAATCAAGTTTTTTAATTTATGATAGCAGCACAGTCAACAAACTTTCCAAGCATCTTGGTTGTATGGAGAGACTCGGTGGACATGCAGTTGGGCTCCATAAAATATCTAAAGTAATACTGTTCAGGTTTATAATTCTATAAATTAATACATAGACTTGCATCATATTCCACTTAATTATTAATGATTCATAGCTAGTATTGTAATTATTATTATTATTATTATTATTATTATTATTATTATTATCAATAATTTTAAGAATTAATCCATCATATCTTAAGGATGACAATGAGATGAATTTTTTCATGAAAATTAGAAAGATATGACAATACAACTAAAAAAATAATATGAATTTTACTAGGTTTAGGTTAATTGTGTTTATGATCATTATACTGTCAACCCTTATAAATCAGTTAATAAGTAAGTCATATCCAAGTTTGATTGCTCAACCCGTCCAACTCATTTGTGTCAAGATGTGTGGAGCCTAATTATTATCTTGACAATGTTCACCCTAATGTAGATCAACTTTAGGTAGAGACAACATGCAAATCACATGAAATTTTGTAAGGGTATTTTTAAGTTAAGGTGTCTTGGGAATTTTACTCATGTAATTTGGTTACCCTAATTTTGTCTTGTTTAGGGTAACCAACTTAGAAAGATTGGGGTGCAATTGAAATAGATAAAATAAATAAATAAATAAGAGCAAAGAGAAAAACCTAGAAGGTAAGATGTTTGTGATCCTCTTGTAATTTTCATTTCATCATAGTGAAAATCTGTAGCGGCTACAAGTGAACATAACTCTCACATTGAGAGTAAACCACTATGAATCTCATGTGTTCTTAAGCTTTGATTTTTTTC
Organism: Vitis rupestris; assembly: GCA_022059035.1. Taxonomy (NCBI): domain Eukaryota; kingdom Viridiplantae; phylum Streptophyta; class Magnoliopsida; order Vitales; family Vitaceae; genus Vitis; species Vitis rupestris. The sequence continues at coordinate 246,348 of JAJJMI010026785.1, read as the reverse complement.
GTATTTGTTTATTGTTGCTTTAGAAAAATTAGGGTTAGGGTGTTTTAATTCTAACAACTGGTATCAAAGCTTTTGGTTTTGATTAAGAGATTGGTGAAGATAGTTCATCACATGGAATTGAGAAGTTGAATGGTATAGATTTTGCTTTCTAGAGAATGTGCTTGTTAATCAATTGTCATATGTTGAAATTGATTTTGATGATAAGGTTTATGCTCTAATTCTTTTGATGTCTCTACCAAACAATTGGGAACCCATAAGGGTAGTAGTTAGTGACTTTGTACACAATGTCAAGTTGGATTTTAAAAATGTCAAGGTTTGTAGAATTGATTTAAGTAAAACATCGACATCGAGTTTTGCCCTAAATCTCAATAGTAGGATTATGGGGAATGATAAAAATTCTAACCGGAATAAAGGTAAATCGAAGTTGAGGAATGGAAGAAGTATTCTAGATTTGGGTAGAATGTAGAGTGTTAGAATTGTTGGAAAATAGGTCATATAAAGAAGCACTATAAAGCACTAAAAAAGAAGAAATAAAACAAATGTGATGTTGCAAATTCAGTCACTGACGAGATACATGATACGTTATTTATGTCAATTGACAGTCCTATTTATTCTTGGGTTTTGGATTTAAGGGCATCTTTTCACACAATTGCACACCAAGAAATTATGGAGAACTATGTTTCTAAGATATATGGGAAGGTGTATCTGGCAAATGGTGAACCACTAGATATTGTGGATGTTAAAGGCATTCATCTGAAGATGTCAAACGATTTTGTGTGGAAAATTCATAAGGTGAGACATGAATCGAAATCGATATGTAATCTTAATTTGGTAGGGCAACTTGATGATGAAGGACATAATGTGACCTTCACCAATAGTGTGTGGAATGTTACGAAAGGTGTTATGGTTGTTATGCGAGAAAACAAAACTAGAACACTATACATGACATGCAGTTACAGAGATATGGTTTTTGTTGTTGAAAGCAATGTTAACTCAGATTTGTGGCATTGTAAACTTAGGCACATGAGTGAAAAATGAATGAAAGTACTCGTATCAAATGGTAAATTGTCAGGGTTGAAATCTACTGAGCACAAATTGTGTGAGTGCTATCTTTTTAAATAAAAAATAAAAAATGATAAGCTTCTTTAAAGTTGGTGGGAAGTTGAAAGAAGAAAAATCGGAGTTGGATCATACGGATGTATGAGGGTCTTTGAATGTAGCATCTCTTAAATGATCCAACTATATTATATAATACTCATTGATGACTTAACTAGGAAGGCATGAGTTTATTTTCTAAAGAATAAATATGACATATTTGATGCCTTTAAAAAATGAAAGGTTATGGTTGAGAATGAGACAAACTTAAAGGCGAAATGTTTGAAATCTTATAATAAGGGGAAATACATTGACGATGATCATTTCAAGTGGTATTGCATTGAGAACGTGATCAAAATGACAAAAATTATTCCTAGAAAACCTTAACAAAATGGTATGACTGAAATAATGAACAAGACCTTAAATGAGCGTACAAGGAGTATGAGGATTCACGTAGGACTGCCTAAGATGTTTTGGGCAGATGCAGTTAACACTGCAACTTACCTAATCAATAAAGGTCTTTCAGTTCCTTTGGATTGTAGAACATTTAAAGAGGTTTAAAACATCCAAAAGGTAAATCTTTCTTTTTTGAAAGTGTTTGGTTGTCTTTCTTATGTTCACATTAATGTTGTTGCCAGAAGTAAACTTAATATGAAATCTAAGAAATGTTTTTTATTGGTTATAGTAGCACCAAGTTTGGTTATCATTTATGGGATGACTAAAATCAAAAGATCATCAGAAGTAAGGATGTAATCTTCAATGAGCAAGTGTTTTATAAAAATAGGTCAGGCAAAGTTTTAGATAATTCAGATTTTGAAGTGAGGATGCCTGAGGTAGTTCACTTGAAAGATTTTTTGATGGAAGATTTACAAGTGAATGTTTATGAAGTTTAAGAAACCACACCCCCAAAAGATCAAGAGAATATGACCTCAAAAGTGAATCAGCATACTCCTGTGATTGAACCCAAAAAATTATCAAGCCACCACAAAGATATTCCTTTTCACTTAACTACATTTTGCTCACTAATAAAGGTGAACCAAAAAGTTGTGAAGAAGCAGTACAAGTTGATGAATCAATCAAGTGGGAGTTAGTCATGAAAGATGAAATTGATTCATTAGTGTCCAATCAAACATGGCAGTTGGCAAGGCTGCCAAAAAGGAAAAGGGCTTTGCAAAATAAATGGGTATACCAAATAAATGACGAATGATGGTAGCAAGAGGTACAAAATAAGACTTGTAGCAAAAGACTTTCAATAGAAGAAAGACATTGATTACACATAGATTTTCTCTCCAGTGGTCAAACTGACCACTATTAGAATGGTACTTGGGTTAATGACAAAAAAAAATCTTCACTTATAGCATATGGATGTAAAAACGATATTTCTTCATGGTGATTTGAAGAAAAAAATTATATGCATCAACTGCAGAGGTTTCAAGTTTAGGGGAAAAGAGAAAATGATGTAAGCTACAAAAGAGTTCATATGGCTTGAAACAAACTCTAAGACAATGGTATAACTAGTTGGACTACTTCATGAGCAATAATGGTTTTTTTTAGATGTTAGGCAGATCCTTGTTGCTATGTCAAGAGGTTTGACGACTCCTACATTATTTTACTGCTATATGTTAACAATATGTTCATTCTTACTCCCATTCCCATAAAACAAAAATGGCCTAAAAGGAATGAATGTGATACAAGAGATGAAATTAAAATATATATATATACACATATAATTAATGGATAAATGAACCACTCCACCAAATCATACTATAATGATGAAATGTTGATTTCACTCACCTCCCCTTAGGACTTACTAAATACAATTGGCTCCATGGGTTTGAAATTTTATCAAATAATTTTATTTTTTTAATAAAAATGAGGTGAATAAAAATAAGAAATGATAAATGATAAAAAAAAAAAAAAGGTATTTAATAAAATTTCAAACCAATCAGGGTTATTCTACATAAATAAATGAAATTAACCCTAATAAAGAAATAGAAGTTCTTCTTCTTCCCATGAATATTTATTTTAAAATGGTAATAGAAATAGGAACAAAATAAACTGAATTTGCATGACCATACATAAATAAGTCATATGTACTTGTTTCAAGTGATTTGAAACATAACTAACATGGGAAAAATTTTTACTTGTCCATATTTTTCCTCCATTACCCCACATTGATCTCTATCTAATCTAATTATTGAAATGAATTAGCAACATATGTGTAAGTAGCAACTTATTTATATTAATTAATTTTTTTTACTTACTAACAATTAAGTTTATTTATTCATTTACTTATTCAGTACTTCATTTATTATCTAAGTTAATCATCTATTGATTTTTTAGTACCAACAAATTTGAATACTATTACATATGCTGGCATTGTTCTATTTAATCTTACAATACAAACTTCTTACCTAAAATTCCTCCAATATAAGCTAATATATTATACCAAAATTACCTTCAAAATATAAATAAGGGCTAGAAATTTATTAGAGAACTAAACTTTTAATTTCCAAAATTTTCAATTTTTTTATTTAATAATTAATTGCCTAACAAAGAGAGCTAATCCTCAAAGTTGCAAAAATATAAATCATATTATTACACCTAAAAAATGCACATCAAATTAAAATATGCACATGCTATGTAAAAATGTCTGCATATAATTATAGTTGCTGACATAACACACTATATAAGAAATTAGCAAAAAATATGATTTATTATAATATGATTTAATTTTGATGTTTAACAAATAATGTTGGGTACAAAAATGCTACTCTTAAGCTCGAGGAAAGGTCATTTAAATGATGATGGTCGAATATCACAAAAAGATTAGTTAACTATTACTGGATACCAATCGATTTTTAGATAAGATGATGAAAGCTTGTTCTTTTGTTATTATAACTTTTTTCTTGGTTGTTATATTGTGAAATAGGACAATTCAAAAACTTAAGAGTCAATGTAATAGCAAATATAATGTCTTTATTATTTAATTATAAGTATGAAATAATGATCTTTAAGATTTTATAATAATAATGATAAGAAAAATTAAGGTTACTTCATTTTTTCTATTATTATTATTATTATTATTATTATTATAAAACATAAATTAAAATTTTTAAAAGATAAAATAAAGAAAATATAGAATAGAGGTAAACATAAAAATAAAAATCTTTTATGTCCTTTTTTGGACTTATTAAAAAGGATGTAAGGCAGGCTCGGGGGTTAAAAAAAACATAAATAGAAAATTTCACAAAATTTATTAATATTCATAATTTATTTTATTCTATTTCATTTTTTTTTTCTCATGTGACCATTATCCCAATTTATTTTTCATGATTTTTTTTTAAATTTTATTTGATATCTATGAAATAAATTTCCTAGGTACATGATTCTCTTTGCTTTTAATTTTAAAATTTTAAAATTTCTTACTTTTGAAATTTAATTAAATAAAACCTTATAAAAATTAATTTACAATAGAACTATTTTATCAAATTATGTATTATGCAACTATTGATAAAATTTTATTTATAGAGCAAAAACAAGGTTACCATTGACTATTTGACTGTTATTGTAATGCTTACCCTTCAAGAAAAATTCCTAACTCCACATACTTACCCTTATAAAAAAAATGGTATTTCTATTTAAACACTTTTGTGAATGAGATGAAGACACTCATAGCAATGCTTCTCAGAGCTAAAAATGTGCCCCAAGAGGGCACAAATAGCTTAATTATTTCAAGAGGGTCAAAAAGAAAGAGACAATTATATATAGTGTAGTGGAAAGCAATTTTTCCATTTAGCCATAAGGTCAAGGGTTTAAAAACCCTATTGCAATTTTGATTTTTGAGAGAGGCATGTGTCCCTCCTAGTCCTTAACTGGCTTCGTCAATGCTTATCATCAAATATTCATACTCATGACATGGTATAAAAAGTAGCCTAAGGTATCAAAACAAATCATCTTATCATCAATTTAGACCACAATTCACCAACATAAAATGTGATTCTTATACAAGGATTAAGCCTACCACCTTCTATTGGGATGAAAGTGGACAAAATATTTAAACTAGCATTAAATCTGGCCTATAAGCCAATAACTATAAGCAATATGACCTAATTATCCACATTTGCGAAGAACACGAGCTATTTCCCACATTCCCATGCACCCCTAACATGATCACTAATCATGGTTAGTTTTCCATGAAGATGATTAGGTTGATTTCACACATGCCAATTGTGAGATAGTGTTCATATAGTCTCGAGAGGCCAAACCAAGAACCTATTTTGTTTTGAAGATTATTGTTTCAAACAAAAAATCAAAACTTATATTATATTAGAAATACTTGTATTTGGTAGTCGAACTATTCGACTATTGTTATAGACGTATCATAATTGTTAATAAACCTAAATCATATCAATTTAAGCTCTTAAGAAAGTTGCTAAATTTATATCTACTTAAGAAAAAGTTGGTAGTCAAATCTTAATAACTTTCTAGCAAAAGACCTACTTCTTGTGCTTGGGCCTTCACATCAAACCTTAGAACTATTTACCAAAATGAAATTAGGGTACACTCTGTTAGGGTGAATTCACAATATTCCAAAAAACACTAGGATTTTTCTATCATTATTTGTGTAAAATTAAATAAGTAATAGTAACTAGCAGTAATAAATAAATAAACTCATGCAACAAAAAAATAAATCTGACACCAAAATTTTTACGTGGAAAACTCCCCAATGCGAAGGGAAAAACCACAGGACCTAGTCCAGTTCAAACTTCCACTATCAACAATAATGGGTTACACCTATTTTCTCTAGAATAATCTCTAGAGGCTACCAAATACATCAAGAGCACAAATAGCCTTGGATTATATAATCTCTCTTGGAAAAAACAAAGAAGAATGGAGAAATAATACCTAACAACACGTTGTTACTATTCATGGGCAATAACACTAGTTCTAGAGCTCAAAATCCGATCTGCACCGTTCATATTGTATCTACTCGATTTTTGACCATCTCCTCCAAATTTCAACTTAATCGGACCACAGATGAAGCGGGATAAGCTTTTTGATGAAATCTAGACAATGAAATGTGTTTTTCTTTTCTCTCTTCTCTTCTCTCCATTTTTATTTTTTTATTTTTTTTTATTGTAACTGACTTGGGCCCCAATAATATGGGGCCCACTCTCTCACATATAAAGGAGCCAAAAAAATCTTCCCCTCCTGACTATGTGAGGAGTTCTACCAAGCTCGCTTGCTTTCTACAGAATTGTAGTTTCTTTATATGTATTGGTTTTGTCATTATATCTGATCCATTCTCATCAATATGGATTTTCTCAAGGCAAAACAATTTCATCTCTAATGCATCACGAATCCAATGATATCTCACATCAATACAATGAAAAGTTGGATTCTTACTAAGATGAATAACATTCTAACTATCACAGTAGAGTAGATACCTTTCTTGCTGTAGACCCAATTCTTGTAGGAACTTCTTCATCGACAGTAACTCCTTGCTAGCTTCAGTGATAGTAATATACTCAATCTCTGTGTTCAACAAAGCAACATATTTCTGCAACCTTGATTGTCATGACACTTCTCCCCCTAAAAAAGTGATCAAATAGCCAGAAGTAGACTTTTTGGAATCAATATCCCCAACCATATTTGCATCTGTGCATCCTATAATCATAGGTTTGTCAATCCCAAAACATAAACATGTCTTAGAAGTACCCCTCAAATACCTGAGAATCCATTTCACTGCAGCCCAGTGTTCTTTGCCAGGATTAGAAAGGAACCTACTGACAACTCTAATAGCATGAGCAATATCAGGTCTCGTGCCTACCATGGCATACATCAAGCTACCCATGACCGATGCATAGGGCACCTTTCGCATTTTATTTTTTTTTCTCACTTGAAGGACTTTGTTTGGAACTGAGCTTTAGATGGCTTCCAAGTGGAGAACTCACTGGTTTTGTCTTGCCCATGTTGAACTTGTCTAAAACCTTCTCAATATAGTTTTTTTGAGATAGCCACAATTTTCCATTCGTCATATCTCGAGAAATCTTTATACCAAGAATTTGACTTGCAGGCCTCAAGTCCTTCATTTCAAAGGATTTGTTCAACTCCTTTTTCAATTTATCAATTTTACCAATATCATAACCAACAATCAACATGTCATCCATATATAGCAAGAGAATAATAAATTCTCCATCAGAGAATTTCTTCACAAACACACAATGGTTAGAAACAGTTCTATCATACCCATGCTCAATCATGAAGGAATCAAACTTTTTGTACCATTGTCTCGGTGCCTGGTTGAGACCATACAAACTCTTCTTAAGTCAACACACTAAGTGTTTCTTACCTTTGATTGTAAACCCTTCTGGTTGCTCCATATATATTTCTTCATCTAAGTCACCATGGAGGAAAACAGTCTTCCATCAAGCTGTTCAAGATCTAGATTCATACTGGCAGTCAAGCCTAACATAACTCGGATCGAAGACATCTTAACCACGGGTGAGAAAATCTAGTCAAAGTTAATGCCTTTTTTCTGACTAAAACCCTCCACAACCAATCTTGTCTTGTACCTTGGTTGTGATCTGTTTGGTTCAGGCTTCTTTTTCAGTACCTATTTATTCTTTAATGCTCTCTTACCTTTAGGCAACTCCATCAATTCATAAGTGTTGTTCTTATGTAAGGATTTCATCTCTTCATGCGTAGCTCTCAACCATTTTTTTTTCTCATCATGCAGCAGAACCTCTTGATAACTTTCTGGCTTTCTTCCATCAGAAAGCAACAAATACTCATCACTAGTATACCTTCTGGAAGGTTGACGTTCTCTAGTAGATTTTCTTAACTATGTTTCAGTAGGCAACTCTGAAGTAGCTTGTTATTGCTGTTGTTCTAGGCCATCATTCTCAACTGTAGGATTTTCTTCTACATCATTCTCAAATAAGTTGGGATTTTATTGATACCTATGGATAGTAGGGTGTGCTTGTTTATCAACCATTTATGCTATGCAAATTTCAAAGATTTATTTTTTTTCAAATGATTTTCTTATGTGACTTATGATTTCTTTTATTTGGCATTGTTTTTCTTTCTTTTTGTCATACCATTACTAAGAGACTGGAAATGTGTTGGTTGGGGGGAATGCTTACTACTCAAAAACCACACATTCTAGATAATAATTATCATGAGTTTCACATATTTTGAATAGTAATTATGCATAAAACACTCAATTAACATATTTTTGCCTTTGCAAAAGTTACTAACAAGTTTTATGAAGTTTTAGAGTCATTTTAAGGTATGATTTTGATAAATTGGTGATAAAATAGATGAATCAAATTGAAGAAACAAATAAAGTTGATGAAAATCCAAATGCATAATGAAAGAAATAATGCAATTGGTTTGGATTGGGATTTGGAGTTGATTTGAAGGTAGTTGAGGTGGATTCAAAGGAAAAAAAATGGAAGAAATGACAAAAATGAGTTGAAAAACTATGTTTTTCCATTTCATATAAACATGCGGAAAATTCGCACAATTGTGCGAAATGGAACAGAAAGGAATTTGGCTGCACCTCAAAGGGAAAATTGAAAACTGATTTCACATGACCATGCAAAAATTTCGCACAATCATGCAAAATGCTCCATGAAGGCGAAATTGGTGTTGATGCATTTTCCACTTCGCACAATCGTTCGAAATTGTTGGACCTCGTGCGAAATTGTATTTTTTTTCCAGATTTCTTGGTGAATAAGCCTCCGGAAGACCTCTTAGATGATGTCAAGTGTCCACTTGATCTTGGCCTATAAATAGAAACTTGATTTACTCATTTGAGGACCTTTATACATTTTCTAATTGTAGAACTTTCCATATTTTCTCTCTATATAGAATTCTCTACTTTTCTTCATTTTCTCTCATTTTCACGCTAGCCAAACATGCCTTGTGAGACCAAATCTCCAAGCATGAGTGGCTAAATATCGTTTTTCTCGGAGGAAGGACGATCTAGAGGCAAGATCTATGGTGAATTAGAGAAATGAGCTTGAATTGCATAGGTAATTTGATCCAATTGATTGATTAATTGAAATTTGGGGATTTTTCTCTTCAAATTATCTTGGATGATTACTATAATGCAAACTAGGTGGATTCATCAAATTCTTAATGCGAGATTTGCTGAGATTGAATTGTTGCATTGTGTGAATCATTGGAAGATAATTTAAAATGAATTGAATATATGATTTAAATTAATCTCTTGGATTAAATGACCTAATTTGAAAAGAATTAGATCTAGATCTAAAGTTAAATCAAAAAATCGGTTTAGATGAAAATTTAGGTTTTCAATCTAACTTGATGAAAATTAGATCTCAACATCTATTCACCATGGAAATTGTTTTCTATAAAATCTTAACTTCGAGAATTTCATTTTCTATTCGTTTTCTTCTATTTTACATTTCATTTTTCTTCTCAACTTTAGACCATTGTTAAATTGATTTTTCATTATGAATTTTCAAATCAATTTCACTTTATCACAATAATTTTTTATTCTCTCATTCAAACCTTAATTACCGAGAATAATCCATCCTAGTGGACGACACCTAAAAACCACTATACTACAGTAGTTTGTACTAAAACTACTTTTTGATCAGGTACAAGCTACTCTAGAATAGTGAATTAGGTTATAAATTTTGTTTTGATCCAATAAACGATGAAAAATCAAGCAATCAATCATCAACTACAGACTCATCATTTCTATCAACTATATCAACTTATTTTTCTTGCACAACTTCCCTGTGTTCATTATATCCCATAGAGTTAGGAGAGACTGGACCCAAATCAACATGCTCTTCACTAAAAGACTTTGGCTTCTTAACTTGATCCAAGTCTTCAATGGTTTGATCTTCAAAGAAGAGAACATTTTTGCTTCTTATAATCTTTTTGGTAGTTGGATCCCATAACCTGTACCCAAACTCTTCATTTGAATAACCTAAGAAGATACACTGTTTAGTCTTTGCTATCAAGCTTGGACCGCTCGTCTCTAGGAACATGAACAAATGTCTTACAGCCAAACACTCTCAAGTGCTCAAAAGAAACAAATTTTCCTATCCAACCCTCTCTGGAATATCACCCTCTAAAGGATATGATGAAGACATATTAATCAAATCAACGGTTGTCCTCATAGCCTCACCCCAAAAAGACTTAGGCAATTTTGCATGAGATAGCATACACCTGATTCTATCATAGATGATTCTATTCATTCTCTCAGCTACACCATTTTGTTGCAGGGTCTTAGGAACCGTCTTCTCAAGCTTGATGCCACAACTTCTGTAGTATTGCTCAAATGGCCCCCTATATTCACCATCATTGTCTGCTCTGACAGATTTTAACTGCTTGCCAGTTCGCCTCTCAATCTTCACATGAAAATCTTTGAATACATCAAGTACTTGGTCTTTGGATTTCAAAGCATATGCCCACACATTTCTTGAATGATTATTAATAAAAGTCACATAATAAAGTGCACCACCAAGAGTATTACTTTGCATAGTACAAACAATCAGTGTGAACTAAATCAAGAATATTAGGTTTTCTATGTGAAGGAAATCTACGAAATGCAACTCTACTTTGCTTTCCAAACAGACAATGTGTACAAGGTAATAGTGACGTACCTTTAACTGGTAGAAGCTTCTTTTTGACAAGAACCTGAAGTCTTTTTTCACTTATGTGACCAAGTCGCTTATGTCATAGCTCAGTAGAGGCTTCATTCTCAACAATGTTCACCTCTCCCTTGACTAGTCTCGCTTCTGTCTTGTAGGGGGTATTGTTTTTCTTCCCCCTAGCTAAAACAAGAGTAGCCTTAGTAAGCTTCCACTTACCCTCTCCAAGGTGACAATGGTGGCCCTTATCATTAAGCTTCCCAACAGAGATCAAACTAAAGCGCATTTCAAGAACATGTCTAACATCTTTTAAAACCAATTTGCACCCAATTCTAGTTTGTAGCTTTACATCTCTCATGCCAATAATTTCACATTTTGCTTCATTACCCATCCTAACCCAACCAAAACTGCCATTGGTGTAAGAAGAGAAGAAATCTCTATGTGCAGTTATATGAAATGACGTTATTGTATCAACCACCTAAGTGGAATCCTGGCATGCAAGGTTTAACACGCATCATCACAAACAATGATCATGTCACGATCAGATGCAACTACTACAATGTCTTTGTCCTCTTTCTGCTCTTCACATTTTCCTTTAAATTGTTTTCTTTTGAATTTTCTACATTCTCTCTTAGTGTGCCCTAGCTTGTCACAATAAAAACACTTTATCTCTTTTCGGGACTTTGACTTTCCCCTTGACTTGTCATAGTTATAATCACTGGAAGGTTTTCTGTTTTTACTTCTCCTCTGCCTCTCTATAATAAGTGTTTTTGTATTAGAGGAAATACCTAACTATTTTCTTCTTGCCTCTTCATTAAACATATTGTCTTTTACCATGTTGACAGTTATTACACCATTTGGGGTTGAATTACTCAAGGATACCACTAAAGTTTCCCAACTGACTGGTAAGGAACTCAACAAAAGTAAAACATCTACCTCATCATCTAGCTCAAGCTTCATGGTAGACAACTCATTCAACAATCCCTAAAAATTACTAAGATGCTTTGCAACACTATTACCATCCTTGTACTTTAAATTCACAAGTCTTCTTATCATAAAGGCTTTATTCTGTGCAGTCTTTCTCTCATAAAGACTCTAATTTTTGCCAAAGACTATATGCATCAACTTCCTTGGCTATATGATGGAAGACACTCTAATCAACCTACTGCCTAATCTGTCCAATGGTTTTCCTATTTAATTTCTTCCACTCATCCTCAGTTGTAGTAACTGGCTTATAACCTCTGCATTCAATGAGCTCAAACAATTCTTTACAATATAGAATATCCTTCATCTTAGTCTTCCAAATTGAATAATTGGAAGTTGTGAGTTTAATCATTCCACTACCAACCTCCTCCATTCAATGCACACAAGAGATCCCACTACTAATCAACTTGGCCCTAATACCACTTGTTAGGGTGAATTTACAATATTATAATAAACACCGAGATTTTTCTACCATTTCTTTGTGTAAAATTAAATAGGTAATAGTAACTAGTAGCAATAAATAAATAAACTCATACAACGAAAAAATAAATCAGACACCAGAATTTTTACGTGGAAAACCCTCCAATGCGAATGGAAAAACCATAAGACCTACTCCAATTCAAACTTCCACTATCAACAATTATGGGTTACACTTGTCTTCTATAAAATAATCTTTTGAGACTACCAAATACATCAAGAGCACATATAACCTTGGATTATATAATCTCTCTTGGCAAAAATGAAGAAAATTGGAGAAATAATACCCAAAAACATGTCGTTATTGTTCATGGGCAGTGATACCAGTTCCCGAGCTCAAAATCTAATCTCCACCATTCAAATTGTAACTACTTGAGTTTCGAACCTCTCCTCCAAATTTCAACTTGATCAAACCACAAATAAAACGGGATTAGCTATTTGATAAAATCTGTGCAGTGAGATGTGTTTTTCTTTTCTCTTTTCTCTTCTCCTCATTTTTCTTTTTTTTTATTTTTTTTATTGTAACTGACTTGGGCCCCAATAATATGGGCCCACTCCCTCACATACGAGGGAGCCCAACATACTCGTAAAAGCTTCTACTAGTAAGTACTAACCACTTCAAGACCTTTACTCAGTTGCATATATGTAAATCTCCTATCGCATTGAAGCCCCATGCGCCAGCATATTTGCATATATCCATGAGTATGTTAATTGGATTCTAGATTTTAGATAGTGAAATCAGTAAAAATAAAAATTTTATGTTCCATGCTTTCATAATTTCATGCTTTTTAGGTTATATTTGGTTCTCAAAAATTTAAAAATTTAAAGAAAATAAAATAAAAAAAAAAAAAGCGAAAGGAAAAAAAATTAAAAACTAAAATCTAAAGGTAATAAACAAATTTTTATATCATTTCAAACTTATTTTATTTATTTTAATTCTTTCATATAAAATTTAAATATTAAAAAAATATATAAATTTTTAATTAATTTTAATTATATTTGATTTTCTTATATTTATTTTATAGTAAAATCAAATATGAAAAAAAAATCATTTTTTTAATATTTTATGGTATGAAAAAATTTATTAGGTTTAAATTGCTTTTATTTTATTCATTTTTTTCTCTTTTATTTTTTTTTATTTTATACCTCACATGAAACTTTTCAAAATTGAATGAGCCTTAATTTTTTTTAATTGTTTAAAATAAATTTAGTAACAACTTAATTATGAAAAATAAAATAAAAGAAAGCTAATATTTAAATAAATAAATAAATAAAAGTTAGTATAGAAGTCTAGAAGGAACCTTCATTCGATAAGGATACAAAAAAATCAAAAGTGGAGTGACTTTTTGGTTGCTTATATTCCAGCATGCCCTCGTGAACGAAGGACAGCTGGACAGGTAAGTGCGGTCAACCAGTCAACCCAAAGAAACATGTGCTCTGCTTTGGAAAACCAATCTTTTTAACTTTTGTTTGTCGTTGCTGTAGATTCCAATCCTCATCCTGTATTGTTTCTTCACCACGTGTATATCGTGCTGTTCTTTTTTGCACCACGTGTACCCTCATCATTGGTTCTCTCCTTCAGCGTTATCCTTGACTTTTGAGCTAAAAATGAAAATAGCCTTTTATTATTAAATATATATCACTTTTTGCCAATGAAATATTGGTTAAATTTTAACTTTTTCTCTCTTTTTGTTTTTTAATAACTAAGAAAAGGTTTTGAAAATATTAACCATCAGCATCACCCAATTTTATTTTTTTCCAATTTTTAATATGCTTTAAATTTTCCTCAGTCATAAGTATACAATATTTTAATAAAATTAAAATTCAAGCGTTGAATATTTCATCAAATAGGTTTAATAATTATAAATATGTGTCGGATAGTGTTTTTTTTATAAATTTTTTTAGTGGGGGTGTTTTTATTTTGATTAATTTTAGAAAAATTATCTATTAAATATTTTTTCATGAAATGTTATAAATGTTTTTTTAATTTTTTAAATCTCACCAATTTTTTTTTGAAGTAGTTTTTAAATTAAAATTATTTTTTTAAGTAACATTCCTAAGGATGATAAAGTTTGACACAAAGTCATGAATACGATATAAATTTAACATGTTTTTTGTAAATTTGGTTTAAATTCGTATCAATTTGTATAACCCGTTTAATAAATATGTAATTTTTTTATCAATTTATATAACACGAATTTAACCCAAAATGACTCATCTAATAATTTTACTGTTAACTTCATTATATCTTTAAACTATTTAATTTATATTTGACTTATTTTAAATTTATTTTTAAATAAATAAGTCAATTGAATCATAAACATATTTGATTGAAACATTGATCATACACGTATATATATAAGACATAATTCAATTTGATTATTATTTTTAAATTTATATTTTTTACATGATTATTATTTTTATTGGGTTTAGTTGAACTATGTAGTAAAATATCCAGATTTTTATACGACACGAACACGAAGACGACCCACTAGCATAAATTACCTCCCCTAAACATTTCCAAATGTACTTTAAATCACATTATTCTAATTGTTTATCTTATTAAATATGTTTACTCCTATAAAAACTATTTTAATTACTTTTTAATACCTAAATTATAAAATACATTAAATTAATTTAAATCACTAAATATTAACAATTAAATTTTATCGAAGTATATCCAAACAACACTCGTACACGTATTCATTTCTGGTTTTTATTGCGTGGCCCCTTTGCCAGCTTAAAGGACAATTCAAGACCACGTTTTTTGATGTCTCGGGTGGCTACAATTTCTCATAAGGGTAACGAATCCAAGGACATGTGACCAACATTGGAAAAGAAAGCTTTAATATTTTTTTATATACATCGTATCAACGAAAACACCTTCCATTGTTCTTCACCACGTGTTAATCGTTTTTTATTATTTCCGACTACGTAGCCCCTTCCACACCATGCAAGTATCCGAAATGTTTTATTATTTCCTTCATATTTTTGCATTAGAAAATACTAAAATTAATCACCAATATATATTTTTTATTTTCAGAAAAAAATGCATATAATAGCAACTTAACATCCAAAAGTTTGTAAATTATTTTTATATACTATTTTGAATTAATTTTATTTATTTTAATTTTTAAATTTATATAAAAATTAAATAATTTAAAAATATATAAGTATTTTTATTAATTTTAATTATATTTTATTTTATATTTTTTATATTATAATCAAATATGAGAAACTCGTTATTTTTGTTAACATTTTTAGTGAAATATTAATTTGATGCTATATATTTTTTATGAATAGGTTCCTTCCTAAACTCACATACAAAATACCCTTTTTATGTCACGTCGAAAGCAAAAATTAAAGTAAAAAAGGTTGAACAATAAGACCTTAATTGACCATTAAGGTTTAATTAAAAAATAAAATCTCAATTGTTAATTGAGATTTCGATTCAAAAATGAAGTTTTAGTTAATAATTGCGATTTTGGATTAAAAAATAAAATTTTAATTAACAATAATTGATATTTCAACCTTTTTTTTTTCAAGATATTTTTTAATAACATGACATTATTAAACAATAATTCCTTTTTATCTTATATTAAAAAAAAAAAAAGCCTAAGTTAAAAAAGGCATGACTTGACACTTTCTCGTGAGCTACTTACCATGACTTCATGATTAAACAATAATTTTGTTTTACCTTATATTAAAAAAAAAAAAAAAGACATATTTAATATTTTAAAATACATTATTTATTTATTTACTAAAAAATCATGTAAATTATTTCATAGCACTCTTCACACTCTTATTATGGTTTAAGGTAAATTTAAAGAATTTTTTAATCTAATGGATGGTGTATAATGACAAAAGAATTTAACAAAAAAAAAAAAAACATTGCATTTTTATTTAAATTTTCAAAATATAAAGTAATAAAAATCAAAATTAAAAAAATTAGAATCACCTGGAAGGTGCACTGCTCTGGGAAAGAAGAATCTTGACAGGAGATTACTCTCTTTCCAATTCCCTTACACAAAGTGACGAAGGTTACAATCCTTCAAGAATATGTATTAAATGTTGGGTCGGTTAAATCGCAGAATAGGTGAGACCCACTCATAAATTAAATAAAACCTCTATAAAATAATATTTTTAAAATAAAAAATTATTATATTATCAGAGTTATTGATTTAGCAATAGATAAATAATTTATTAATAAATAAAAAGTTTTTTTTGCTACATTATTTAAATAAAAAAATTCTAAAAATATATATATAGCATAAAAAATTAATATCATAAAAGATAAAAAGATTTCAAATATGTGATCATTTTGAGGAGTGAATTGAGGAAAATAATAATTATAAAAAATTACTCAATACTTTATTGTTAAGCTTTTTTGTTATTATTATTAATTTATATTCCCTTAGAATCTTAAAGATTTTTTAAAATATTATTATTTTATACATTAAACAAGATTATTAATTTAATACACTGATATCACTTAAGACTATAAAATTTTATTAATAAAACAAAATTATTAGTTTATCGGGAATTTATTTATAGGTTTTACAATATGGGATAATTCTTTATAGTTATACTGAATATAAATTTCGAGACATAATATTTATTACTATAAAACCTATATGTAAAATTACATTTATTAATACACATTTTTATAAGTGCTAAAACCAATCAAAACATCTTTAAAAACTTAATAACATAGATCAAATGCGAAAATAAAGGAAGAATAGAAACATACCTCCTATCATTAATGATTTGAGAATCATAAAATAAAATTTGATATTCAAATGGGTTGAGGTACTTCTAAACCTTTAAAATGATGGTGAATATGTGTCTGAATAAAGACAGAAGACTTAGGGACCTAATCACGAAAACTCTATTTATACTCAATCTGCTCATCATATGATCAATGTCATAATTCATGGTTGTTAACGGGGATAAAAAATAAAAAACTAAATCAACAAAAATTTTAGAATTGATGGAAAATTATGGGCCAAATTCCTGGATCCATTTAGGAAAATCTAACTATTTTATCTTTTTTTCTAATTCATTTTAAAAAATTAACATTTTTAATTGTATACAAAGGTAAAAATAAGTGTTATAGGAGCTCTTGTCCCACCTTAATTATATATAAATAGTATTTGTAAAACTAAATAAAAAGAGAAAAATATTATTTATAAATAGAATTTTATAAAAAAAATTATTTTGTATGTATTTTAAAAGCAATTTTGATTAGAATGTTTTTAGTTTTTAATGGTATTGTTTTTATTTGTCTAAGTGAAAATAATTGCTTTGACATTGTCCAATACAAAAATAAATTTTGAAATATTCATTTATTAAAGAAGAGGATGAGTGTCGTACCTCAATAACTTTACTTTAGTTTGTATTAATAAATTTAACGGTCTAAAACTTCCATTCAATCTAATTGCTCTAGTATTTTAAAATAAATAATAACGGCTCTAACTGCGTAACGACTTTCACAACAAAGTCACCTACCATCCCTAAAGCCTAAACTTGGAGGTTAGTAATCCCATCATCCAAAACAAATAAATAACTAATATCAAGGTAAAATATGATTAAGGATAGTTTAAGATTACGCTAATTATTTTATAAAAATATTTAAATATGTTCAAATAATTGGATGAAGATTTTAAAATAATTTTAGGATACAATCAAAACTATTCAAAGTTGGAAATGATAACGGTTTGTTCAAATACGTTAAAATAAATTCAAAATTATTAAACGTTGAAATTAATAACGGTTTTTCAGATAATTTATAATAAAATAAAAACCCTTGAAAATCTATTACAAAGTTGAAAATAATAATAGTTAGTTCCATCTACTTCTAACTGTCAACGGCCTATTAGCCCTTTTAAGTCATCAACAACTATTATTTCAACCATAAGAAAATAAATAAATAAAAAAATCCTAATTTTTTTATAAAAAATAAAATAAAATACATGCAAGATTTAAAGTTTTTTTTATTTTTTTTATTTTATAAAATCCAACTAGCAATGATCTTATTTTTTTAAATAATTAAATAATTTCATCTCTTTTCTAATTTAATTTTTTTTTAAAACCATCAAACCTATTCACTTTCTTTTAAGTCACCAACCCCTTGTCATTTCCACAATTCCTTAAAAAACAAAAATAAAACCATAATTTATTTTTTGACCTTTTGATAAATAAAAATTTTTAAAAATATTTTATAAAATTTTTAAATTTTATTTTAAATTATTTTACGTATGAAAATAAAAAATAAAATAAAATGAAATGAAAATCACCTGGAGGGTCCACCGCCTGACCGAGCGTGTGAAGGGCCCACCCACAAGCAGTTAAGGAAGGAAGAATCTCGACAGGAGCCTACACACTTTTCGTATACAAAAGTGTGTAGGGTTGCAACCCTTGAAGAAGAGGGCATTAAATGCTGGGTCTGCAAAATTGCAAAATAGGTAATGCAATTCAAGTATTGCATGGAAAATGATTTAAACCCATTCTAAATATGAATTTTATGTTATGCTATTTATGACCATAATATCTGTCTCAATGAATTTAAATAATTTAAAATTAATTTATTAGTAAAAAAATTATCTTTTGGGCAACCCATTTGATGGGTTTATCTTTTATGATCACATAATAGGAAAAACCAAGTGTTCTAGATTTTCATATGATAAAAGATTTTTAGGAAAGACTTATTGCTTTCTTATCTGATGGTTATCTGTTTGTTGACCAGTGGGCGTCGGTGTTGATTTAGCGTTACAGTTAATGGGACTCCGTTTTGTCAGTTCAAAATTAGGGACTGAATGGGTGACCGCCATGTGTAGGTAAAAGGGCTGTTGGGGTGGAGTCCCTGTGGCAGAGTTTACAGCCAGGACTGACAGAGTGGCAGCGGTGATCCACTCTACTCCCTCTCTACTCTGTTTGTCGTTTTGTCCAGCTCGACATTTTCGTGCCAAACGTTCTAAGAATTAAGAATGGGAACTTAAATCCAAATCGCTCACCTAATGCCTTCCAGCCTGTTAGTTAGTCAAAATTTTTCAACACACTCAATTTCTCGATATTTTCAAACGTGTCCTGGAATTTGAAATTTATTTTCACATTTGTAAATAAAAACAATTTATGTATTTTTGTTCACTTTTGGAATGATTTAAAATTTAAAAATAATTCTCCGATTTGCTGTCAAGCAAACAGGCCTTTGAAGGCGTTGAAACAAGAATAGGAGAGACTTTACTCTCCCGAGAGCTTTCGATTTGGCGAGATTTTGATGGGATTCTGTGATATCTGAGTGCCTACGTGGCAACGCGTGTGGGAGGTACAGCTGTAATTGTGCAACTGGTTACCTAGAGGTAGCGGTAACCATAACGCCCTTTACCCGTTTTGGTTAACCGGCTGTATTGGTTACACTAACCTACCCTTTATAAACCCCTCTTGCTAATCCCTAGTCGTCTCGCAAAAGAGGCTCTTCTCTCACCGCCTCTCCCTCGCCCTCTCTTTCTGTGGGTTGTTTTCTTCTGGTTGTTGTTGTAAATTTCTGATTTTTAAGGGTTTTTTTTTCTTAAATTTATTTTCCTAGGGTTAGGGTTTGGAACCTGATTCAACAATGGAGGCTTTGCAGAACGAAGCGGATCGGGTCAAGGGTCCATGGAGTCCCCAAGAAGACCAAGCTTTGCAGTGTCTCGTGAAGCGTTACGGTGCTAGGAACTGGTCTCTGATAAGCCGGTCGATACCGGGTAGGTCCGGCAAGTCGTGTAGGCTCCGATGGTGTAACCAGCTGTCGCCTCAGGTGGAGCACCGACCATTCACGCCGGAGGAGGACCGGAGAATCATTGAAGCCCACGCAAAGTACGGAAATAAGTGGGCGACGATCGCGAGGATGCTCAATGGCCGTACAGACAACGCGATCAAGAACCACTGGAACTCGACTTTGAAGAGGAAGTTCGCGGCGGAGATCGAACAAGTGCCGGCGCCTGTGTCGGTTGATAACGAAGGATCGCGGCCTGAGAAGAGGCAATCGAGCGGTGGCGGCCCCTCGATGCCAGCAACGGGCCTTTGCTTAAGCCCTGGCAGTCCTACTGGATCTGATGTAAGCGACACTGGCTTTCCCGTAGTTTCTTCTCCAAATCTATATCGACCTGTGGCAAGAACTGGAGCGGTCCAAGTGCCTCCTCAGCAGTTTGAGCCATCCTCGAAGAAAGACGATCCTCCAACGGCCCTCACCCTCTCCCTCCCTGGAACTGAGACCTACGAGAACGAGTACGAGTCTCCACCTCTCGACTCTTCTCCTCGCCACAACAAGGTGGCGTCTCCAGAGAAGCTACCGGCTCTGACCTTCGCCATGTCGGAGAATCCTGAGCCGATGACCTTTGGTTCGGACTTTTTCCTTATGATACAAGATATGATCAAAACTGAAGTGAAGAACTACATGTCAGGACTTGAAATCAACGGGATATGCTCGCAGAGTGAGGGAAATATCAGAAATGCTGCTATTAATCGCATTGGCATGGGCGATTGAAATGAGCAGTAGTAGAGTTGTTTGGGAAGCGAGAAAAAAAAGAAGAAACAAACTTTCGTTGTTCTTTTGTTAGGTGCTTTTGTTTCCGAGGAAAGTCGTTTTGGCCGTGTACAGGAAAATAGCGGAAATATGTAGAGAGAGGTGGGTACAATTAGAAGTTAATGGGTGAGAGAGTATTCTAGAGAATCGGAGGGGAATAACCAAAAACAAATGAAATGGAACTTGTTAAAGAAAGTTATCTATTAACTAGAACCGCCTTTTTCCTTTTATTTAAACAATTGTTCACACAGTTGATTACAACTTATAAGACAATCCTTCTCTCATTTATTTTCCCCAATTTTTAACTTCCTCTCCCTCCTCTCTCTCTCTCTCTCTCTACTCGTACTGATTTTCTAGTGTTAAAAGAAAACGTCGTCGCTTTCATTTTTTAAATTTCTTGCTTGGAGGCCAAACGAAGCGTACTGAGGGTACGAATTTGGTACGGCGTCGTTTTGCTATGCGGTATGTTGTTGACTTGGGTAGTCAAGGTGGTTAGAGGCGTGCGTGGAACAAAAACGGTTACGCGGTTGAGTGGATTAACCGAACAATTCCCTGTATGTGTTGTCTTGTCACATTTTTTTATCGTGTTACTATTATATTACATAATCAAACTAACTCTCGAAGTCCAGTTTGGTCACTGAACAAAACCAAACTATATCCTATTCGCGATGAAAAATGAATTACATAAAAAATTAAAAAAAAACTTTGCTTTTTTACTTTTGTACCATTGTCTTTTTTCTTTTTTTTAATAAATTTAGAAGAAATAAAATAGATTAAAAAAAAAGAAAAAGAAATTGTTTGGAAGAAGCGAAAATAATGAGCTTTTTTAATAAATTTAGAAGAAATAAAATAGATTAAAAAAAAGAAAAAGAAATTGTTTGGAAAAAGCGAAAACAAATTTAAAAAAGATAATGTCAGTTGATTACATATAATTTAAGGCCGTTATGTAAAATTCTATCTATATCTAAACACCCGTTATGTGATCGTTATTTCTAGTCTTATCCATGCTTTATAAACTATTACGATCGTTATGATTTTTTAGTGATCGTTATTTCTAGTCTTATCCATGCTTTATAAACTATTATGATCGTTATAATTTTTTAGTTAAAACCGTTGAGTTTTAGAATTTTTATCCAGTGTCAGGTTCTCTTATTTAGAAAAAATCCTTATTTTTTTGTATGATTATAATTTTCCTCTTTGTAAAAAATATAAAAATAAATATCACTTGAATGTATTATCTAATTGTATAAACGTATATCCAATAATTTAAAGTTTCTAAATCCTACACTAAAAGAATGAATTTTAAATACAAATAAAATTTTTTAGAAAATCTATCTAGAGTTCAACTTTATCATTTTTTTTTCTTCTTATGCTAGTCTACTTATCGTTCATTTGATGAATTAAATTTATATGTTTAAATTTTCATTTATTTATGTGAAATTTTCTAATTTTTTAATATTTTTTTAAATAAATTAAAAGTATTTAATTTTGTGTTTGATGTTTTATTAAAAAATATTTTTTTGAGTGATTGGTTTCTCATCTATTTTAGAAGAAATAAAATAGATTAAAAAAGAAAAAGAAATTGTTTGGAAGAAGTGAAAACAATGAGCTTCTTTAATAAATTTAGAAGAAATAAAATAGATTAAAAAGAAAAAGAAAAAGAAATTGTTTGGAAGAAGTGAAAACAAATTTTAAATGGATAATGTTAGTTGATTACGTATAATTTAAGACCGTTATGTAAAATCTTATCTATATCTAAACACATGTTATGTGACTGTTATTTCTAGTCTTATCCATATTTTATAAACTGCTATGATCGTTATGATTTTTTAGTTAAAACCGTTGAGTTTTAGAATTTTTATCCAGTGTCAGGTTCTCCATTTATTTAAATGGATTATTTAGAAAAAAAATCCTCATTTTTGTGAAAAAAAATCCTCATTTTTGTGTACGATTATAATTTTCCCCATTGTAAAAATAAAAAAAAAATAAATAAAATAATCAATTGAATGTATTATCTAATTGTAAAAACGTATATCCAATAATTTAAAGTTTCTAAATTCTATCTCTACTTCTTTCCTCTTGTATAATTTAATGCTAAAAGAATGAATTTTAAATACAAATAAAAACTTTTAATGAATTTTAAATACAAATAAAAACTTTTAGAAAATCTATCTAGAGTTCATGTTTATCATTTTTTTTTTCTTCTTATCGTTCCTTTGATGAATTAAATTTATATTTTTAAGTTTTTATATATTTACGTGAAATTTTCTAAATTTTTTAACATTTTTTTAAATAAATTAAAAGTATTTAATTTTGTGTATGATGTTTATTAAATAATATTTTTTTGGGTGAACGATTTCTCATCCATTTTAAGATGTTTAAGGTTACGCTTGGTTCGTATAAATTTTGAGGGAAAATGTAAGAAAAGAAAATATAAAAATAAAAAATAAAAAATGGAAGAAAAAAAAAAAAGATTACAAGTCAATAAATTATTTTTATATATAACTTCAAACTTATTTTACTTATTTTAATACATTAAAACAAAAATGAAATAATTTAAAAATATATAAAATTTTAACTAATTTTAATTATATTTAATTTTTTTTTATATTTTTCATCGACAACCAAAATAGATTAAATAATTTTTCTATATATATTTTTTTCTTTCCTTAATATTTTTTGGCAACCAAATATAACTTAAATATTTTGGACTTTGATAGTTAATTAAATAATTGTGAAGTTACCATGACATGTTATTATGATATTTTATATAATTCTTCAAAAAAATGTTACTTTATATTAGTGTTTAATAATAAATTTTTGCTATAATTTGACTAAAATTATTAATGAGATCTCTTGCTTTTTTTTTATATAAAAAAAAAATTATTGAATTATTTATTTATTTGTTAAATCTTCTTTTAGTGTTTTTTTTTTTTAAATTTAAAAATATTTATATAACATTTGTAATGAGATATCTTGCTACTTTTTAAATTTTTTTTATTGAAAAATTCTCTTTTTTAATTTTTTTATTAGCTTATATATATATATATATATATATATCTTTATTTCATTTAATATCCAAAACATAAAATTTTTTAATTTAATATTCATCTAGATACACTTTTCCTTTTAAAAAAAAAGAAAATAATATTAATTTCTATACAAAATATGGTACTCATATATGAAAATTATGCACCTACTTTATTTTTAAAAATTGTTGTAATAAATTTTTTTAATACCTTAATTTTTTAAAATAGTTTTTAAAAAATCATTGTCTTTTTAAAATAAGTCTCAAATAATATTAACTCTTATATGAAAATTACAAACTTACCTATTTTTTGTAATACCTTAATTTTTAAAAAATCATCGTCTTTTTAAGATAAGTCCTGAATAATACTTACATTTTACATAGAATTTTTTTATTTCTTAAAATAAAAAATAAGAAACATATCCAAAACATACCCTAACTTTCCTATTTAGCCTTCATAAAATTTTATTTTATATTTTTAAAATAAGAAAAGTATCGCAGTCACCATTTACTCATCATGACTTTTCTAGCTACCAACCCCATTAACATTATTGATCATTTTCTAAAATTTAGACATTTGGTTGACTAGTTACTCATATGAGTTTTAGATCCTAAAAATCATTTCAAAATATCATTTTCTTGTCACAATATTTATGACTCAAAAAATTATGAACTAAATTCCTCGTCATAATTCAAAAAATTATAAGCTAGATGTCATTCGAATATTTTTTTTTTATTTTTTGTTTTGAAAAATAGGAATTAGTAATAACTTTTGCATAAAATATAAGAATTTTTATAGAAATGATCAATGATGAAACTTACATGGGTTGGAGGAAAATGTATGACTCTAGATGTGATTTTTTTTTTTTTGATGCAATTGATGTTTGCTCTTCTTTGTAATTGTGATTTTTCTCTAATGCTATATCGTCTTTGCTCCATTTTTCTAACATCATTCATATGCATTGCATGTATTCACCTGCTTGTATTAACAAAGCAAAAGAAAATACATGAACATGAAAAAGATTGATGACACTAATGGAGAAAACGAGAATAATGAAGGTTCATATGGGTAGGTAAAGATTATTCATTCTTTCTTTTGATAAGTAATTTAATCTTTTTTTTTTATAAGTAATTTATTTCGAGCAAAATAAATTATATATTGGTTAATTTTAATTGATTAAAAGGTAATTTATAGAATTTAATTATTTAGGATATAATATTATTGTCTCATTAAAATTAATAAATACTTAATTTAGGTTCAAGTTTCTCATTTTTTTTTTCCTTTTTTGCAAAAGAAGTTGCTCAAACTCGCCTTGGCTGGATTGAACCAGTCCAAGTTGCACATCTAGAAATGGCAAGGACTTATCTTAAAGAGATAATAATCTAATTTTATCTTATCAACTAATTTCATGTTATGAATTTTACTTAGGGATGACAATGTGACGGTTTTTCAGGTATCTGCTTTTAATGGAATAAGTTTAAAATTTAAATAAACGGGTTTGAGGTGGTTTGAGATATTTTTTAAAATCCAAGGGTTTGAGTATTACCTTATCCCACCTCCACCTCCACCCTAATTATATAAAATTAGTTTAATTTTTAATACATGGGTGATGATGAGGATATTGATGATGAGGATGATAATAATAATAATAATAATAATAATAATAATTTTTAATAAAATAATTTATATAAAACATAATAATTTAATTATTTATAAAATATATTTATTTTAATGTAATTAAAAAAATTTTAAAATAAAAAAAAATTCAAAAAAAAGTTAAATGGGGCAAGAAGGGTGAGCATGGGATGGAGATGAAAATTATTTTGAATAAACGGGATGAGGTTGGAAAAGGGGCTACCCGTCCCAAACCTTCCCCATCTCGCTTATTTTTATTTTTTTTAATGGGATTGAGATGAGAATTATTTTAAATAAACGAGACAAGGTTGAAATAAGGGGGCGATTTGTTCCAAACTTGCCATGCTTAATTTTTTTTAATGGGATTAGAATGAAAATTATTTTGAATAAATAGATAGGATTAGAATGAGGGTGACCTGTCCTAAACCCATCCCATTGCCATCCCTATCGTAACAAATAAGCCTCTTAAGAGCTTTCTTTAAAATAAACTTGAAATTAATTCTATTTTTCTCAAAATTTTATATAGAAAAAACAATAATTCTCTTTTCTTATACAATTTTCAACTTGTTCAATTTCACAAGAAGACCTAGTTTTACTTGAATTAACAATCCAGTGGAGCCCTATCTAGGGTTGCATATATTTTTTAAATAATAATTTTGCATGGAGAAGTAGTTAATTTATGGACTTAAGAGCAAGTTTGGATTGACTTTCAAGAAGTAAAAAACTTTATTTCACCAAATTAGAGGGTATTTTTTTTAAGCATTTCAAGATTGTTGAACTAAGGATGAGTGTGTTTTTCCTAAATTTCATAGAATAAAAATGCGAAGGAATGGAGTAGGTTTTGAAGGGAGATATGATAAATCCAATTGGTATAAAGTATTTTTATTGTTAACAATTTTCAAATGTTAGAAAGTTTAAAAACGTTTCTTAAAATCATAACCAAACAAACTCTTATTTTTTAGATTTTTAAAATTGTTTATTAGATTTTGTCAAATACCTCATTTTTTTAAAAAATATTTTTTTAAGTTAAAAATGTTTCATAGAATCACTGTTAGGAAATAAAAAAATTAGATGTGGAATCCATTACAAATGTTATATAAATATTTTAAAATTTTTAAAAAAACTAAAAGAAGGATTTTTTTTTTAATTAATTTTTTTAAAAAAGTAGCAATAAATTTATTTAAACACTAATTTAAAAACTAATTTAAACACTTTTTTTTTGCTTTATTTATTATTTCTCATTTGATATATAAATAAATTTATTTTCTTTTTTGTTGAGTGGTTTATTTATTGAATTTGGAAATTCTAACCTATGCAAGTGTGGTTTCTCATGTACCTCACCTCACACTCTTAACCCTTCCTCTTCCTCATATTCCCCATTTTCTTCTCATTCTTGGCTTTCTTTTCTCCCCTCTCATCCATCCCATTTTCTTACCTACTTCAAATTAAAATATAAAAAATAAATAAAAACAAAAATATAAAAAGGAGGGGAGCAAGCAACCATGTCCAACCATGATCGTTACCCATCTCACTTATTTAAGGATCCTTTAGGGAAATTTAAGGAATTGAAGCAGGCCCAAGTCCTCGGCCCAACCCAAATGTGTTAAAGCTTGAGCCCAACTCACTCAAGTCGCCCCAGCTCATTGCACCTGTTTTTTTGTTGTCGTCGTTGTCGTCGGCTTCACCCTTGACAGCGCTTGGATTGGTGCCGAGATCGAGAGAGTAGTGTAGAATCAGTGTCAGATCGTGGGTTGTAGAAGAACCAAGATGCTGCCCACAGTCTCCAAAGGACGTTCTCCTTCCAACTCTCGCCCCAATCCTATGTTCCTCCAGTACCTCCGCCGAATAATCAAGGTTCCCTTTCTCTCTATATCCATACACGTGCTATTCATGTCCATGGATCTGAACTGAAACAATAACTTTACTGAAAAATTTACAGAATTACTGATATCATACCCATGTATATCTAAAATGGTATGAGAATCCTTTTCGTTTCTCTTTGGGAGTTAGAATTTTGGATGATTTGTTTTGTTTTGTTTTTTTTTTTTTTTTTTCCTTTTTATACTGGGAGAAGTGTTTTAGGTGTGGGTTTTATCCTTTGAGGGTGTAAATTTTGGACGGTGGATTGTTTTGATGCGGGTTTATTGTAGATTTGAGGATTATTAGGTTACGTCGCTGATTGGGATCCAAGAATTGGGTATTGAAATGGGTGTTTTGTAATTGCTTTAGTGAGATCAGGTTGGTGGTGTTGCAGAATGTTATTATTTATGTGATTTAGGTTAAGGATTAAGCTGTTGATAAATTCTGTAACTCAGGACCCCAGGGCACGAGTGCTTGCTTTGAGCACTCGGGGGTATTAATAATTCACAGAACTTTGTCTACAGTCTTTTAAATCAATTTATCATGTCCATAAAGTTGTTGGGTTAGTGCCGAAATTATTTTTTTCCAGACATTTGAGCTTGAAAACCATTACTGTGAAGGCTTGAAGTTTTTCTTACCAACTGGATTCATTTTCTGATGATCTCCAACTCTGGATTTTAATACCTTCTTCCTCTGATCTTGACCTGCATGAATTTGGGGGAGCAGTCACTTGTTCTCTTTCAACATTTCAGTTTATGCATAGTATTAATTCCCAATCTTTTGGTGCAATTGATTTGCTTCGTCATTGTTAAATTTTCATACATTCTAGTCAATTCAAAGTACCTAACTTTCTTGGCTTTGAATACAACTTGTTCATTTCATTTAAAGCCCAACTTAGCAGTTTTTTGTCCTAACCAATTCTGTTCATCCTTTTCACCTCTTTAATTTGTTTCTCATTTACTTAAATTCTCCCCAAATTTTCCTTAATGCATTCATTTTTTTTTTTTGATAGGTATTTCCTTAATATGTTCAATGTTACTCATCTTTCAGGTTTTCTTAAATTTTATGACAAGAAAAGAAAAAAGGCGTCCAGTGCCTAACATGGGGAGGGTTGTAGTGAGGGGACATTGGCATCGTTGTGAATTCTGGACTTGGAGAGACTAGAATAATGGGGTTGGTTATGGCCTATAAAATGTGTTACTCATTACTTTTATAATGTTAACCAATTGCAACTAATTACAATTCCATCTGGGTAGAAAGTGCTATTTGCATTCTGCATTTTCCGTTTGCACTTAAAAACAGGGTGAATCAATCAGTACCGTTGGTTATAATGTGGACTCAAAAACAAAAGCATGTGCATAGAGTTATCCTATTATTCTAGTTTTAGGATCAAAGTTGATCTTTTGATTTTTACTCTGTGATTATGTTGGTCTAAATGTTTTGGCTAATTAGAAAAGCTTTAGCATAGTTGTTAGCATTTTTTGAAGCCTTGAACAGGATGGAGCTGGTTTGATTGCTAGTTTCAGGTACAATAGTAGAGAGCTGGTGGATTTGATAAATACTTTTAGACGTCTCTGATTGCTATGACAAATATGCAGATGACTTCTTAGTATCATTTTTTTTTTTTAAAATACATTGGAGATATCTTATTATCTATGATTTGCTATGGATTTTGTAGTGTCCTTGTAATCAAAACTTCTATGTCTAAATCTCCTGTTCCTTGAAGTCTTTCCTGTTTCTTACTTTGTGATTACCCCCTGACTGGCTATTATTTTGATATCCTAGTTATCATGTTTGTAGCAGAAGGCTGTAAGGATGGATTGAACATATGCTAATGAAGATTGCTTTTGTTAATAGGCATTGAGCATTGGAGTCTTAATCAAAGAAATATACTGCTTGTTATTATTCTCACATTTTTATGAGATGCATTTTATCTTGTCTCATGTTTTTCTTTTCATCTTCTATTCTTTGATCCATTGTAGTGGCAACAAATGGATATTGAATATACTTTCTGGCAAATGCTTCACCTATGCACCTCACCGAAAGTTGTGTACGTATCCACCCTTTTAAATTCTTCTTCTTCTTCTTCTTCATGCATGCAGTTTTTGTTTACAGAACTAGAGTCAGAAACTTTTTCATACAGAGTCAGAGTAAATGTATCAGGATAAAGTTTGGAAAATAGCAGAGCCCCCTTTGTTGTTACAAAATTAAATTTATCATCTTGCAAATCTCCCTTGATTATTATACAAACAAACATGTAGGCCAATAGATTGGCTTTTTGCACTGATCTTATCAGGTTAGAACATCAAATAGATTGGCTTACTTTCAAACAATGGTGGTGAACACATTTGGGATTAAATTTTGTTAAACATATCTTTGTAGTGATGCCTAAAATATGGAATTCACAAGTTTTAGCATGTCCCAATATCTATCATATGTCAAATGCTACTTCATTCGTGTTCAATTCTTTTTTTTGATAGATAAAGGGAATTATATTAAACGGAAAGAGGAAGCACCAAAATAATGCCCTCTAAGTATACAGGGAGTATACAAAAGCAGCCCAAAGGCTCGAAATCAAGGGAGGAGGAAATAAACAACACATCACCTACCTTTGCTTAGAGCTTAGCTACTCAAAAAAGCTAACAAGAGAAGAAGGACTCAACATTATAAACACTCTAATCCAAGACTAAAGATTACATACAAAATAATATTTTAGTCTTTGAAGCGAAAACTCCTCATTCTCAAAAGCTAACAAATTCCTTTCCTTCCAGACTGATCAAAATATACATAAGGGGGCCATTTGCCAAGCCTTTTTATGGGTTTTCCCCACAAACACTCTATGCCACCCAAGGAGAGTTTCCTTCATTGAACCAGAGAGAATCCAAACCACACCAAATAGTGAGAAAAGAAGATTCCACGAGGCCCACGTCTTTACACAATGAAGTAAAAGGTGATCCACCGTTTCTACTTCAAAAAGGCATGGAAAACACTTATTTGCCAAAGAGTACCCCCTCCTCTGGAGTTGCTCCAAAGTTAAGATTATCCCAAGAAGCCTCCCAAGCAAAGAATGCTACCTTAGGAGGCACATTCGCCCTCCAAATACTACTACAAGAGAACAAAGAAGAACCTTCGGGCTCCAGAATAGAATAAAGCGACTTGACTGAGAAAGCTTCACTCTTAGATGCTGTCCACACCACTTTATCCATGTTCTCCCTTTGCACCTTAAAGGCTTGGATCTTAAGCATAAAATGCTCCACCATCTCAATCTCCCAATCATTAAACGCTCTTGAGAAAATAGGGGTCCAACCATCCCCAACACCGCCTGGGCTCTAAACATCCGATACCCAAGTATCTTTAGCCAAGGAGATGACAAATAAAGAAGGGAATGACTCACAAAGAGGCTCATCCATAGTTGTGAAAGGTGCGCCTAGGCTCGGGCCGACGTGACGCCACCCTCCGGCGCCTCGCCTGAAGGCAGGCGATGCCCCTTCAGAAAGGCACCGCTTAGGCGCGCAAGGCGCTCGCCTCCGACAAGGCGTGAGGCGCTCGCCTGAGTCGCCTCCGACGGTCCGACCAGGTACGCACCCCTCTTTCTCCTTCTCCTTCTCCTTCTTCTTCTTCTTCTTCTTCTTCCTCCCGTCGGGTTGCAGAACTCTACACCCTTAGCCCTAATTTTTTTTTTTTTTTTTAATTTGTGGGACCAAACGGCGTCGTTTTGGCCCTTTTTAATTTAAAAGGAAGGGTCCAAAATGAAGTCGTTTTGGACCCTGTTCCTTTTAAAAAAAAAAAAACAGGCCAAAACGACGCCGTTTTGGCCTGTTCCTCCATTCCAGCCCTCTTTTCTGGTCTTTCTCAACCCGAGACCACTCCCAATCGTGCCCTAGCCTCAGTCGTGCTGGAGAAGTGAAGAAGAAGAAGAAAAAAATATATATATAGGGGAAAATAGGAGAAAATATATAAGTAAATTAGGATGCGCCTCACTTCACTAAAGCCCGCGCCTTAGGTGCGCCTTGCGCCTCAGGCTCCAGGACTACTTTGCGCCTTGGTGCGCCTTGAGCCTTTTAAAACTATGGGCTCATCTCCACACCACTTGTTTTTCCAGAATCTCACTCTCCTTCCACAACCCACTTGGTAGGCTAAACTGCTATTCAGACACAACCACTCCTTCTAATTGCTTTCCAAAGCCCGACACCATACCTCTCACTTATGGCCCGAGTGCACCATCCCCCCTCCTCTTCACCATATTTGTGACTGATGACTTGCTTCCACAAAGCCTTGCTTTCGATAGCAAAGCACCAATTCCACTTACTTAAGAGAGCTTTATTCATCAAAGCTAAATTTCTCACACCCAAACCACCTTTCTTTCTTTCCAAACAAACCAAGTTCCACCTAACAAGATGTGGCCTCTGCACAAGAGCTTCCCCCCCACAGAAAATCCCACTGAATTTTTTCCAATCTCAGCCTTACTTTTATGGGCAAATAAAAGAGAGACATGAAGTAAATTGGCATGCTAGAGAGAGTGCTCCGGATTAGAGTGAGTCTTCCTTCTTTTGATATATACTGTCTCTTCCACATTACAAGTCTTTTTTGAAACCTCTCTTCAACTCCATCCCAAACCACCTCTGATTTGAAGGCCCCCCCCCAAAGGCAGACCCAAATAACAGGATGGGAGACCACCCACTTTACAACTTAACTCCAAGGCCAAATCCTCTATATCATGCACCTTCCCCACCGGGATTAGTTCGCTCTTCTCCAAATTAACTCTCAACCTTGAGCAAGCCTCAAACCACATGAGAAGCTAGCTTAGATATGTCAATTGATCATGAGACTCATCACAAAACACCAAAGTGTCATTCGCAAATAACAAGTGTGAGATCAGTATCCCCTCACCTCTCCGGCCTTTAATCCTCCACCTTGATAAAAAGCCCCCACTAATAGCCCTTCTCAATAAACAACTAAACACCTCCATGACTATCACAAACAGATAAGGGGAGAGGGAGTCTCCTTGTCTCAAACCCCTCAAACTTTGGAAAAAAACCGGAAGGAGAGCCATTTATAAGAACAGAAAATCTCACAGTAGAGATGCACTACTCTATCCACTTAATCTATCTCTCCCCAAAGCCCCTTTTTTTAAGCACTGCCAACAAGAATTTCCAGCTGACATGATCATAGGCCTTCTCTATATCCAACTTGCAAAACACACCTCCTTGATTGCTTTTCAACCTAGAATCCGCAGCCTCATTTGCGATTAAAACTACATCTAGAATTTGTCTACCCTCCACAAAGACATTTGGGGCTCCGAAATTACTTTCCTCATAACCTTCTTAAATCTATTTGCCAACACCTTGGCCAACAACTTGTAAAGGCTTCCCACAAGGCTAATTGGCTTGAAATCTTTCAAATCTTCTGCACCTCCTTTCTTTGGGACTAAAACTAGGAAGGTAGCATTCAAAGACTTTACAAATCTGCCCCCTTTCATGAAATTCTCTAAAAAAACCCATAATCTCAACCTTCACTACATCCCAACAAAAAAGCCAAAAAGCCATGGTAAATCCATCCGGCCCGGGGGCTTTGTCATTGCCTAGATATAAGAGAGTTGCAAACACCTCTTCTTCTGAAAAAGGAATTTCCAACCCCTCAGCCTCACTGCTGACTAACCCCATAAAAAACAACCTGTCGATACAAGGGCGCCACCCCTTTCTTTTGAATATAGCTTTTGAAACGCCCCCATTACACTATTTTTTTAAATTGTTCTCCTCCGAGTGCCAACAACCATTCACTTTCAACTTGGACAACTAGTTTCTTCTATTGTGAGCGTTCGCCATCCTATGAAAAAATCTGGTATTATTGTCTCCCTCCTTCAACCACAACTCCCTAGACTTCTGTCTCCAGGAGATAGTTTCCCTCAACACCCAAGACTTATAAGACTCCCTAGCCTCTTTTCTTGCTTCACACTCTTCCAGATTTAAAGCTGAACATTTCTCCTTTTCATCCCAATACACAACCTGACTGAGAGCTTCTCCTTTTTTAGTCTCAATGAGACCAAACTCTTCTTTATTCCAATTCTTCAAAATAATTTTTAATGCTCTCAATTTTACATCTAAAATAAAGTTGGATGTCCCTGTAAAATTTAAACTCCCTCACCACGTCTTCATCTTATTTAGACTCCCTAGCCTAAACCTTTGCTCATTTCCAAAATAATCCCTCTCTGTTTACCTCAGACCTCTTCAATGGAGATTTCGAACGTTTTAGATTCCACTGCAAATCAACACTTTCCACCTTTTGAAACTCCTCTCCCCTCCGAGAAAGCAGCCATGTTTTTATCATCGGTGTTCAATTTCATGGATGCATAAAATTCCAAATTTAATGAAGAATGTTCAATTACTAAAAAAAAGAAAAAAATCTTTAGTAGGTGCTTTTGAATGAACTAAGCACCTTATTGTATTGCATTAACGTGTCTTGCAAGCAGTGAACTGTGACTGGCCAATTAGCAGATATCTTTTAAGAGATCCGTAGTCAAGGTTCAAGATGTTGGGGACAACACTAGGGCATCCAATTTTACCCATTTCTTGAGATGTTTGAAAATTTGAAGAAATGCTTAAAAACTGTACTGATTAATTACTTGGAATGCATTTAATCATATTCCTTTTCTGTTCTACATGTTCATCTAGGTAGGGCCTGCGAAGATAGGTTTCGCTCTCTTGTATGAGTGCCATGTGCTTAGTTGTAGTGCTAGGTGGCCCACATTTTGAATACAAGACTCACAGATGAGATGATTCCATAATTGGACAAGTGAGGATACGAGGGAAGGAGGGTGGGAATGTAATAAATAGGCAAAGGTTAGTGAGGAAGAATTCTTTCTCTGATACCCACAAAAGCGAAGGTGGTTATTTCTATGACCAGAATCTTGGGAGAGGTTTTGTAATAACCATAAAATCATCATCTTACTGTTTTCTCATATTATGTGGCTGATTGATCAAGAATGAGGCCAAACGAAGAGAGCATTCATATTCTTCTTTACCCTGGCAACCCTGCCACCCCTAAAAAGGAGTTCTTAATTTTCTATCTGCCTTTGTGCTACTAATAAATCATGATACTATTCTCTTCTTTAAGCGCATAAAGAGTCCTTTATGTTTGTTATGATGCAATTTCCTAATTATATTTATGCTCCATTTTGCATGTGGAACTCTAATGGATTCAGCTATCAGCACACTAAGTACCACAAACGTAAGTCTGCATCCTACTACTGAGCCATTCACCTGTGATCTCCAAAATTTGAATGAATCTTAAAGTGCATCAATATCAAATTATGATGTTAGCAGCCTATACATTTCTGTTATGTTTGAATTATTTGTTATTTCAAGGAGCCATAATTTTTTTTATCCTAACTTTTCCTTTAATATGCATAGTTGGCCTGCTGGAATAACATAACTAGTGATTGTACCCTCCTTGTGGATAGCTGGATTTCTATGCAAAAATAAATTTGTTCTTTGCTTCTTTTGTATGGAAAGAACATAGATAGAAAACATCCTAGCAGAAATAATAAGTCTGTTTCCTACTAGAAGCCATTTGTTATTAAGTGCTTCAACCTGAAATCTTGCTGTTATTACCATAATATCTTTTTATTTAGCTGTAACTTGTAAAATTGTTTGTTTGGTTTTTTTTCCCCCCAAAGAAGCTGTCTTTTGTGGTTGTCTTCTTTTTTAATCGGCAAATAGTGAGAATATATTGACAACTGCCACTTGGAGAAGCCTCGTGGGCCTGTGGGTCTAGACCCATCCTCCTCTTCTATGGATTCCCTTGGGCCAAAGGAGTTGGTGGATCTCAGATGGACCAAGGCCTGGAAGACCTCGGAGGGTGTTGGAATGGTAGCCGATGGTCAAAGTCCCTTGGTGGAGCCCAGTGACCATTTTGGTGAAGCCCAGAGTTATGGCCCAAGCCATTCAAGGAGCCCGTTCTCTGAAATTCCTCTGTTTTGGGAGAAAGATGGTCTGCGCAGGTTGTGTGAGGCAGAGATCCTCCACAAAGAGAGATCGAAGACTGATCTCGCCCTTGTTGAGGAAGCGTTGAGGTACGAAAGTGTTTCTTCTCAGTCTGGATGTTTGGTCTTTGGGCCACTTTCTTTCCCTTCTTCTTTTTACGGTCGGACTCCATTGGGGGAGTATTGCGACCTTTCTAGGGATGAAAAGGAGCGTGATGAGGGAGAAAATCCGCTTCAAATACTCATTGGCACGGAGCTCCCTATGGGTGAGACTGTCGAATGCTGGGATTTGATGGAGGTCAACAAAAGCAGAACTGAAGTTCTTGGAAAGGAGATGGGCTCTGATCAAATAGTGCCACGAGAAACTAAGGCATGGGGGGAGCTCAGCTGGGAGGAAAGTGATCTGGCCAAGTTTAGTAAATTCTTGGGGTTCTCGACAGAAGGTCTGGAGAAGGATATTGTGGACTTCTTGGTTAAAATTCGCAAGAGAAGGGAAAGAGTTCACAGCAAAACCCTTCTGGAGAAATCTAAGTTCGAGAGGGAACTGAAAAGATTAGATTGTTCCATTAACTATGAAGGGGGGAAGAAGCAAAATGGTGGAGAGCAAGCAAGAGAGTGTTAGATTATGGAAGTTAAATGAAGCTAAGACTCTTAAGTTGGAATGTTCGTGGAGCCAACGACAGTTCCAAAAGAAGGGTTATTAAGGCCGTGATCAGGAGTCAAAGGGTGGATCTTTTTTGTCTTCAGGAGACCAAAATTCAGACATTGTCGGAGGGTCTGGTGAGAAGTTTGGGTTCTGGTAGGTGGTCAAATTGGGTGGCCCTAGATGCCTTGGGCTCTGTGGGAGGGTTGCTGATTTGTTGGGATAAAAGGTCTCTGGAAGTGATGGAGACAGAGGTGGGTAAGTTCTCAGTCTCCTGCAGGATTAGGAGTGTGGAAGATGGGCTAACCTGGATCTTTATTGGTGTGTACGGGCCTTTCTCCAAAAAAGATAGAGATTGTTTGTGGGAAGAGCTAGGGGCGATCAAAGGCTTGTGGGACGGTCCGTGGTGTTTAGGGGGTGACTTCAATGTCATCTTGTCCCAGAGGGAAAGGAGTAGGCAGGGAAGGTTGACTCGTGCTATGAGAAGTTTTGCCCAGATTGTTGATGAGTTAGAACTTCTTGATCTTCCTATGCAAGGGGGTGCTTTCACTTGGAGTGGGGGCAGGAACAATCAATCCTGGGCTAGACTAGATAGGTTTCTAGTGACCCAGCAGTGGCTGGATATGTTTAGTGGGGCCGCCCAATGCAGACTGCATAGACCTATTTCTGATCATTTTCCTATTTTGATGATGGGTGGTGGGATGAGGTGGGGCCCTACCCCGTTTAGATTCAAGAATATGTGGTTGAAAGTGGATGACTTTAAAGGTCTGCTCCGGGGGTGGTGGCAGGGGATTGAGGTGAGAGGAAGGGTTAGTTTCAGATTGGCCTCT
Source organism: Vitis rupestris (assembly GCA_022059035.1). Lineage (NCBI taxonomy): Eukaryota > Viridiplantae > Streptophyta > Magnoliopsida > Vitales > Vitaceae > Vitis > Vitis rupestris. The sequence continues at coordinate 209,613 of JAJJMI010026785.1, read as the reverse complement.
AAGCTGAAGGTGTTGAAGCAAAAAATTAAAGTTTGGAATAGGGAGGTGTTTGGAAGGCTGGAAGTCAACAAAAATTCAGCTCTCTAGCAAGTGGAGTATTGGGATGGAGTGGAAAGCGAGAGGAGCTTGTCTATAGCTAAAACGGAGCAGAAAAAAGAAGCTAAGGATGCTTTCTATAAATGGGTGCTTATGGAAGAAGTCCATTGGAGGCAGAAGTCAAAGGAGTTGTGGCTTAAGGAAAGGGATAGGAATACTGGTTTCTTTCACCGGATGGCTAATGCCCACTGTAGGAATAATTCCCTAGATAGGATTATGATTAATGGGGAGTGGTTGACTGAGGATCAGGAGGTGAGGGAGGGGATTGTGAACGCTTTTCAGAACTTACTCTCATAAAAGCCGGGGTGGAGAGCGGACATTGAGGGGCTACATCTCAATCAACTTAATTCCCGGGAAGCTGAAGACTTGTAGATGCCTTTTACTGAGGAGGAAATCCATTTCGCCTTGATGGAGATGAAGGGAGACAAAGCTCCAGGCCTGGATGGATTCACAGTGGCTTTTTGGCAAGCATGCTGGGATTTTGTGAAGGAGGAGGTGGTGGATCTGTTCAAGGAATTCTATGAGCATGGGTCCTTTGCCAAATGTCTCAACACTACATTTCTGGTCCTTATCCCTAAGAAAGGAGGTGCTGAAGACTTAGGGGATTTCAGGCCCATCAGCTTGCTTGGGGGTTTGTACAAACTCTTGGCCAAAGTCCTAGCGAATAGGCTGAAAAAGGTGCTAGATAGGGTGGTCTCAGTAGACCAAAATGCCTTTGTGAGAGGGAGATAGATTTTGGATGCTTCTCTAATAGCTAATGAGGTGATTGATTATTGGCATAAAAGAAAAGAGAAAGGGCTGATATGCAAGTTGGACATTGAAAAAGCTTATAATAGCATCAACTGGAAGTTTCTTATGAAGGTGCTTATGAAGATGGGCTTTGGGTCTCGTTGGATGGATTGGATGTGGTGGTGTATTTCAACTGCTAAGTTCTCCATCTTAATCAATGGGGTGCCTGCCGGTTTCTTCTCGAACTCAAAGGGGTTGCGGTAAGAAGACCCTCTCTCTCCGTATCTCTTTGTCTTGGGTATGGAAGTGCTTAGCACCCTTCTTAGACGGGCTGGTGAGGGGGGCTTTCTTTTTGGCTGCAGGTTTTGGGGGAGAGGGGGTGAGGAGCTGACCGTCTCCCATCTCCTTTTTGCTGATGACACAATCATTTTCTGCAAAGCTAGAAGAGAGCAATTAACCAATCTAAGCTGGATTTTGGCGTGGTTTGAGGTGGCCTTCGGTCTCAGAATTAATCTTGCCAAGAGTGTTCTAATTCTTGTTGGGGAAGTGGATGAGCTGGAGGAGTTGGCGGCTGAGCTAGGATGCAGATTGGGGGCTTTACCCACTATCTATTTGGGGCTGCCCCTTGGAGCTCACCATAAAACCTTTTCATCTTGGGATGGGATGGAAGAGAGAATGAGAAGAAGACTAGCCCAGTGGAAAAGACAATACATCTCGAAGGGTGGAAGAATCACTCTTTTCAAGAGCACTTTGGCCAGCATACCCATCTACCTCCTATCCCTTATACGCATTCCCAAGTCTGTTGCAAAAAGGATTGAAAAACTTCAAAGAGACTTCCTTTGTTGGGGGGGGGGGGGGGAGGGGAAAGCTTGGAGGGGAAAGCTCACTTAATTAATTGGAAGGTGGTTTGCAGCCCAAAGGAGGAGGGTGGCTTAGGCATCCGGAAGATAGACGTGTTGAACAAAGCCTTGTTGGGTAAATGGGTATGGAGATATGCCTATGAGAAGGATAACCTTTGGAAAACAGTGATAGGGGTGAAATATGGTCAAGAGGGGTGTGGGTGGAGCACTAAGGAAGTTTGTGGGTCTTTTGGAGTGGGAGATCATGAAGGAGGCTAATTGGTGCTGGGAGAGCATTGAATTTAAGGTAGGGAAGGGGACTAGAGTAATGTTCTGGACGGATAAGTGGTGTGGTAATGAGGCATTGTCCCAAACTTTTCCACAACTGTTTACCTTGGCGGGTCATAGGAATGCCAAAGTAAGTGAAATGTGGGACTCTAGCCTGGGTCAAGGAGGTTGGAATCTTAGTTTGGCTAGAGATTTCAATGATTGGGAGTTGGATCAGATAGGAGATATGCTGAATCTGCTGAGGGACTTCAGGACTTCTCCTGAGGAGGATTCAGTGAGCTGGAAAGGGGAGGGCAATGGTGTTTTTGGGGTTAAGGGTGCTTACAAAATGCTGATTGGCTCCTCAGCCTGTGCCTTCCTGAATAGACGCATTTGGATGGATAAGGTCCCAACAAAAGTGTCTTTTTTTTGCTTGGGAAGCTTCGTGGGGGAAGATCCTCACCTTGGATAAGCTTCAAAGAAGGGGGTGGCAGCTCCCTAACCGGTGTTTTTTGTGTGGCTGTGAAGAGGAAAATGCGAATCACATTCTTTTACATTGTATAGTGGTTAAGACTCTTCGGGAGATTGTCCTCGCCATTTTTGGAGTTCAGTGGGTGTTCCCAGAGTCTGTTAAAGAGGTGTTACTTAGTTGGAGGGGTTCTTTTGTGGGGAAAAAAAGAAAAAAGATCTGAAATTCCATCCCGTTGTGCATATTTTGGACGGTTTGGAAGGAAATGAATAGGTTAGCTTTCAGGGGGGAGGGTCGTTAGATATTCAGAAATTCAAAAATTCTTTTGTATGTAACTTGTGGAGTTGGGTTAGGGTGTATATTGGAGAGGAAACCTATTCTCTCTTTAGGCTTTTTGGAGTGGCTTGCGGCCACTTGAGGGTGGGCGAGGTTTCTCCCCTTTTTTCTTTCAGTTCCTTGTTTTGGGCTTCTGTGTATACCCCCCTGTATACGTGCGGCTTTTTAGCCCTTTTTTTTATATATTTTGTTGTTTATCTATCAAAAAAAAAAAAGGGAGGCACATCCTTGGAACATTGAGAGCATACAAAGGGGGTCAAAAGGTTAGAAACAAACTAGAAACTTTTAGTTGACCATACAATAAATAGAAAAAAATAGTCAACTCCCAAACAACCTCTAGACCAAAGAACAAGGGAATGAATAAAAACACCCTTTAAGGATTGAAGAGAACACTCCTCATTTTATCAACCTTGGCAGCACCAAAGAGACTAAAAAGCTTAAAGACCAGTTGTCATAAACTTTCTGCTATGCCACAATAAAAGGGTTATTGTAGACTGATTCCCCATTGCTTCTACACAAGCGACATGGCTAGTTAGAGATCTTACTCTGCTTTTCAATTGATCCAATATCAATATCTCATCCAAGCAGCCTCCCATGCAAAAAACTCACTTTTGTGGGGGTCCTTGTACACCATACTCCTTTTACTGGGAAAGGAGCTCTAAGTCACTTTCAAAGAGTTAAATAAAGATTTGATAGGGAAAATTCCCATTCTTAGTGCCTTTCTGCAGCAACTTATCATCCTATCCACTAGTCATCACCACTTGAATTTGTTGTAGTAAAGACTCCATAACAGCCAGCTTTGATTCATGTAAATTCCTTAAAAAATAAGAGTTCCAGTACCTACCATCTGCCACAACCTCCTAAATATTGGCAACCCAGGCATCTTCTGACCTTGCAATGGAGCATAATGCAATAAGAGTCCCTTAAAACAACTCCATTTCACCACAAGTCATAGAAAAACCTCACTCCCTTAACCCTACCTACCTCAAAGCTAGGTCTTGCTTGAAATATCACCCATCTTTTTTTAATTGTTTTCCTAGCTCAACTCAATATCCTTTCCTCCCCTCAGTAGAACACCACCCTCTCTCCTCATCTAGGTTGCCCAAGCTAACCCATTTCTAAATCTTATCCTGGTATATTGCAAATGTACAACTCCACTTATCCATAGAAGCCTTATCGAGTCAAGAAACACTTTTAATGCCTAAGCCACTTCATTTTTATTTTTATTCTAAACACATGGTTGACCCATTAGCTAAGTGAGATTTCTTCTCCAAAGTATGACTTCCCCACAAAAAGTCCCATTGAATATTTTTGAATATATAGGACCACACTTAGAATAACATTAAGGACATATAGCAGACAGGAGAACAAGATAAAGTGCTCTTTAGAAGTGTTAATCTATCTCCTTTAGACAAAAATAATAGCTTTCCATAAGCGTAACCTTTTAAGGAGCTTTTTTTTTTTAAGGTGCTAACCTTTTAAGGAGCCTCTCCTTCACAACATCCTGGGCAATTGAAGATTTGATAAGTGCACTTGGTGGAAGACCTAGAAAAATGGAGGGTAACTTACCCAACTTGCAACCTAGCAAAGAGGCTAATTCCTCAGTATTGGGGACTTCTCTTGCATGATTAATGTACTTTTTTCCAAGTTAATAATCAACCTTGAAACAACTTAAAACTAAAAAAGATTCTACTTTAAATATAACATATAATCAGAGGACGCGTATAAAAGGCTAACGTATCATCAACAAAGAGTAAATGAGAACCCACCACCTCTTATCTTCCTCTTCAACCACCCACTTCTGCATTCCCCCCAATCTCAACAATTTAAAATTAGAAATGAAGCCTTTCTTCCCTACTGTAGTGATAAAACAGCTTAGGGCCTCCATAGTAAAACAAACAGATAATCAGATACATGATCCCCTTATCTTAATCCTCTTGAGCCCTAAAATGTTTTGGAAGGAGATCCATTCACCATTACAAAGAATCTTATAGTCAATATATAGAATCTTATCCAATGAATCCATTTTTGCCCAAACCCCATACCAGAAAGAGGAAATTCAAATTTACATTATTGTAGGGTTTTTCAATACCCAACTTACAAATTAACCCTTTCTCTTGAACTCTTCAATCTAGAATTTATGAGTTTATTTGCTATTAAAACTACATCCAAAATTTGTTGGCCTTCCACAAATGCATTTTGAGACCTTGGCACTAACGTCCTTGCTATTTTCTTCATTCTATTAGGCAAAACTTTGCCACAATCTTGTATAGGCTTCCAACTAAATTAATAGGCTTACAATCCTTCAAGTCTTCATTCTCCATTTTCTTAGGTACCAACACTAAGAAAGTAGTGTTAAGACTTTTTTTTTCAAAGGTCCCAAACCTTGAAGAATTCCTTTAAAGGCCAAAGTGAATCCATCTGCCCAGGAGCCTTATCCCTACATAATCCATTAAAAGAAATTTTTGTTTCCTCCTCAGAAAAAAGGCATCTCCAACCTCATAGAGTCAACTCTGTCTAAAGACTTAAAAGTAATCCCTCCTAAATGGGGACTTTACTAACCAGATATGGAAACAAAAGTTGGAAAAATTAGCAACCTCATGTTGTGTCTGAGTGTCTTCATTAAGCCACACCCCATTCACCGGCAACCTCTAAATTTTGATTCCTTCTTTGCGTATTTGCCATTTTGGGGAACAACTTGGTATTTCTATCAACGCCCTCTAGCTGCAACTCCCTAGACTTTTGCCTCCAAGATGTTTCCTCCAAAACCTGCACAATAGCAATACTTCTACAAAGCTAGTTCTCTTGCTTCCAGCTCCACTGAGGTTGAACCCTCTCCTCTCCTTCTTGTCCCAAAAACAACTGCTCTTGAGAGCACATTCCTTGCAAACTGCCATATTACCTAGAACCCCTTGTTCCAGGATTTTAAATACTCCTTGAGAGCCTTCACTTTGGCAGCTGGGAAAAATCTGGATGATCCCCTGTCCTTGTAATTGTTGATCTTCTTCTTACTATTCATGGTAGGCATGGCGCCTGTGATAGAAATCATAGAATTTGCAATTGGTTCCCTAACGAGTATTGCAGAAGCATACCTATTTGTTGCACCTGTTGTATGGAAACCACGGGAGAGAGCCAACATTGAATTCCTAGTAGAGCATGTAGAGGTTTGTTGATTACACTAACCTTTCAAATGCAAAGTTTAAGCGGTCGCATGGCAATGATAGGTGACTTTAATGATGTGAAATATTGTAACCCTTATGGTTACCAGTATAATTTATTATCAAACTTGCTTACTGAAAATGAATATGAAGAAGAGTAAGTTGATTCTTGTCTCTGAGATTGGGAATCTGCTAGGTTAGGCAAAAAATTTGGGTTTTGGAGCTGGATTTCTTTTCTAAACATATCTTGGTCTCTCATTGGGGTTAGGCCTAAGGCCAAGAGTCCCAAGACTCTATGGGGTTCAGTTATTGAGAGGATTTTCTGGTGGGTTGAGAAACATTGTATCTCAAAAGGTTGTAGTTTAACCCTTCATAAGCAATCAATGTAGCCTCCCCATATTTTTATGTATGCTTATATGTTTCTAAGTTCAGTGCAAAGTACTGAGAGCTTTGAGAAGTCGTAGGACTTTCTTTGGGAGGGATGGTGTTCTGCCTGCTAAGACAAGGGGTTCTAAGAAAGGTTTGGGGAGACTTCAGGAAATGTGTTTTGTTTGTGGAGGGTGAAGGAAGTATAGGGCTTTAAAACAGTTTATTTTACCCTGATTTGTTTGTGATTCTGGATCTTAAGGATGCCTTGGTAGCAGACTATGTGGGTAGGGAGGATGTGAGTAGCATTGGAACTGTTCCATATGCTACTCACATCCTCTAAAAACCTTGTGAGGATGTGAGTTGCATTCTCACATGAATTATGGTTTTGGAGGTTTTTAGAGGTTGGCATGGTGATTCATTAGGAGAGCTGATCTATGGTTATGGAAAGGAGCTCCTCTTTGGCTACTTTGCTGTTTGTGGAAAAAGAGGAATAATTCAAACCCACTTTTTTTTGAGATTTAAAAAAAAAAAAAATTATGTTGCCGTTTTCCTGGGTTGAATCCTTCTTGTTTGGGTTCCTTTCTTGATTTCTTAGATGGCATAAGGTGTTGATGATGTTTTTTAGTGTAATTTTTTTCCCTTTCTTTTCTTTTATTGGTGTTTCTTTGAATATTTCGTATGTGCATGGTTTATGTCTTCTTCAGTGTCTTTTAATGTTTTCTTGAATGTGCCATTTTTGGCAAGAACATATTCGGCTAAAAGTGAAGAGTACCTGCAAATATATCAAAAGTATTGGAAACTGCAACATTTGATATCAAATTATTGGTAAAGCATCCAATGGTACCTGTAAATCTACTGGATTGATGTTAAAAAAATATGCTCTCTGTTCCTCAAGTTTTACTCCGATATCCAATTTCCATTCATCACTTGATGAAAATTGTAGAAAATAAGAGTTAACTGAGATTGTGTTGGTTCTTATGGTTTTTTTCAAAGTAAGTTGGTTCAGATTTTTGTAGGTGGGATTCTTATATGATTTGATTAGTTTTGTTGTTTGCATGATTGGTCAAGCATAAACTGAGTAGGAAAACTTCATTTTAAACCTTGTTGACTGGCTTGTGTTCTTAAGACCATTTGTTTATTACCTTTCATGAGCACATAATCATTGAATATATGGAGATCCTAAAATTTTCTTCCTTACATTAGATAAAAATTGAGAAGCTGTTTACTTCTCTTTTTGATCTCAGAAACTAAGAATCAATGGGCCCGTGATGATCCTGCTTTTGTTGTAATCTGCAGTCTTCTTTTGGTTGTTGCAACCTCGGCTTATTGTGCTGCGTAAGTTTCTCAGTTGCAAGTTACAGATAGTTTTGTAGCAGTGATAATAGTGACAAAATTGATGTTCAAGAACCTTTCCATATGAAAGCAAGTGCTCATCAATCATCTAGCGAATGACTATTTTGGCAAGGAAAATCCTTCCAAAAACTTTCCATGCCATGGTGCTTTCAAAAGCTAGATTTGTGATTATTAATGCGCAAATGCAAAATGGTCAATTCCTGTACTTTAGATGTACTAGCTTCTTCCAACTTAAGTAATTTAATGGCTCAAAATTTCCTTCTAATTGGATTTTTTTTTAATCTTGCACTTGGACTATTTGATTATCATCCATCTTGTTCAGTAAGTTGCATAAAGTATTCTTGTGTCTAATCTCATCTAAATGTTTTATCTATTTCAGGTATGATCATAGTTCAGCACATGCTGTTTTTGTAGTGATATCAGTATTGCTTTTCCATTTTTTAATAACTGGAATAGTTCTGGCTACATGTTGTTGGTAAGAGCCCCTTCTACTGAGAAATGTGATATTTTTGTAGTGTTCTCTTTTTTTAGGATCCTTGTTAATACCTACTGTGCACATTAGCAGCTTCTTTGTTGTTTTTTATTTTGTGAGTCACCTAATTCCATTTAATGCATAATAATATTTATTTGAGTAGTTCTTCTACAAAAAGATATCGTGTTTATATCTATTTGCCCTCTTTTACCTGTCCAAACTTTCCAAACTAAAGAGTATAAAATCTTCCAAACCTTTGTAGCAGGCATTCTCTTGAAAAATCACTCAACTGAAAATTTAGAGATCATTCACTTTGGTTTTGAAGGAGCAAAGCGAGCAAGATAATCAAATGAGTGTGGGAAGGTCCTCACATGCTTTTTTGTTTCTACTTAATCAGAAACAAACATTTCATTGCCACGAACTAATCACATAAAAGGGAAGGTGAGAAATCCTTCCCTGTAACAAAACTACAATAATCAAATACAAGAAAGAAATTACAACTATAACATTGATTCCTTTTGGAGGTAGAAAATCCCCACAAAGGAGGTCAACGTTTTGCTCCCATTTTTGCTTACAAATCTGCCACTTTTAGCTAAGTGAGGGATCCAATGAAAAGAGCACTCCAACTTTGAGACAATGTCAAAGAGCTAGCTTTGAACCTCTTTCTTTCTTATTCACCCAAGATTTAGCTATAGCAGGATATAGAAAATCTTGAAAGATTACAAGGTTTGAAGTGGGTTTTTGAGAGATCTAGCTTCATATTTGTTTCTCCATGCCCAGCCTGAATACCACACAAATTTTCCTTATTCTCTTTAAAATATTTTTTCTGAAAAATCATAGAAAATGTTTTGAAAATGATTTTGGAAGAAATGTTATTCCAGAATAGATGTTGATAAAGGGATCTCAAAGCAAGAATCTAAAGGTTTCAGGGATAAGGGCAAAAAGTTTTATCTTCATTATTTTGCCTGGCATTTTTACCATCTGATGATATCACTTAATTGGCTGGTGTTTTATGTTGTTTTGTTTTGGTTGCTTTTCTGTGTTAGTGCCTTTTTATTTTTTATTTTTATTTTTACTTTCTGTGTTAGAAAAAGCCAACTTGGCTAATTCTGTGTATCCTAATTTATATAATGGCATGATCCTGACTTGAGAAGCCTCACATTCTTGTAACCTCCTTCTCTCCTCTCATACTAAGCTGATCGGATATGCAATTAGTTTCTTTGCATAAGATGTATAGTGATTAACCATTATGATGGCAAAATTCCTTTCCTCAATGTCCATGCAGGTTTCTAACAAATGCTTACCTTCGAGAGGAGGCTCCAAACAGTCATGTAGTTGAGCAACGGGTTGAATGGCAAGTCAGCAAACTTCCCCTTTCCCACTCAAGCAATTTTATGCCAATTTTAGCTGTTAAAATAAATTTCACCCTACATTTCAGTTGTCAGCTATGGGTCTAGCTCTGTGTGCAACTTCTGAAAAAGCTAAAATTGGTTGATGCTCCTCATATTTTTTTTTTTAGGGTGTTTAGGGTTTTTAAAATAGAGAATGAGTATTTCATTAATAGATGACCTGTTTAGGAAACAGATAACTGGGAAAATTTTAATTTCCTGGGATCTTCTCCAATCAAGTGTAACTGTGTAAGGACAGCTAAGCCTCAGTGTATTTATTCCCATCCTTTGCTAATGAAACAAAAAATGAAAAAGATTAAATGGCTATTTTTATTCCCTTATTTGTTTGTCAATAAATATACTTCTATAAATATAATTTGAAAGAGTTCTACTCTGAATTTGTAGTAATTTTTGTGCAATTCCTGAGATAACCAAACACTAGAACAGGAATGAGATTGATGGATTCTGACAGGAACCAAAATTTCGTAGGGGAATGTCATATTCATACCATTCTGGGGATAAATTCTGGAACCTGGGAATGGGAATCATGTCTGTGGAAAAGGATCCCCTCAAATGAAGTGGATATGAGATTCTTATTTCAATATTCTGTTAATGTCCAGAAATTAAGATTGTCTACTTTCACTCTCATTTTGGTGTTTGATTATTTCAAGAATTGCCTGAAAGTTGATGCAAATTTGCAAAACTATTCTTCAAATTATAATTATGAAGATGAGATTTATTTATGAATAAATAAGGGAATAAAAATGGGTCAGTAAGTAATTTGGGAAGATTTTATATCCAAGAAAATTATAATTTCCAAATTATGTGCTCCTCGAACATGGTAATTTAATAATTGAGAATAAAATACCCATTCACTAGTTAAGATTCTGCAAAACATACATTGCATAACTGTTATCTTTGTTGATATAAATAGTTCATGCTTGGTTTCCTTATTTGGTGTTTATTTTGGTCTGTTCAAGGCTGTATGCATTTGATGTGCACTGCAACTCTTTCTTCCCAATGTTTGTTCTGCTTTATGGTAAGTTTTACGTTAACTTGTGCTCTGTTCTTCAAATTTTTAACCTCAATCCATTCACCTGAATATTACTAATGACTTTGTTTTGTGACAGTGATACATTATTTTCTATCACCTCTCTTAGTGGCTCACGGTTTCATTCCTGTCTTGCTGTCAAATTTGCTTTTCATGGTGGCTACCTCCTACTATCACTATCTTAACTTTTTAGGTTATGATGGTAAGTCAGTTTTTTAGGTGTATGTATGTATTTTTGTGTAGTCATATGAATTATTAGATCAAGTAGGTGGACGAGTGAGTTCCTGCCTAAGCCTTACAATCATCCTAGGGGATAAAATCTTCGCATGATGGATTCTCTTAGGATATCATTTATTGGAAACAGCCAAACAGATTATTTCTGTTGTCTCATTTTTTTGGAGTTTTTGGGGACAGGTTTATTGGCATCGTGATGAAAAAAACAGTTTTACGATGTCTTGGCTGATACTCTTAAATCAGTTTTCTGACAACTGAAGTTTGTCAATTTGAACTATCAAAAGGTCAGCATGGCTTAGCTCAGGTTTTTCTGAGATTCAGCAGATGTGACAAAAATGTTTTCAAGCAAGATTCATATAGTCATTTGGGATCTGTCTTGGAAACCTTATTTTGGTTCAACAGCGTATCCTTACCGTCCATTCACCTTTTTGAGTGAGAAGAACTCAGGGGTGGACAGTTTCTTTGCATCTTGGAAAAAATAAGTCAATGAAAATATTAATATTCCTTATTAAAGTGGCTGGGAAGTTTTCATTTTCCAATTCAGCATCTTGGACTACTTTCATGAATGAATATAAATACTGATCATCTGTTTCTCACCACAGTATTGCCCTTTTTGGAGAGGACTACATTCTTCCTGTATCCAATTGGTTGTGTCATAATCCTTTCTCCCATCTGTAAGTGCCAAATCCCACGCCTGTTGCTTTGTTCTTTGTTTGTGATTTACTATGATAAAGGTACATTTCTTCTTTTGCTTTGCAGTCATTCTGAGTGGGTTCAATCCTTCAAGATACATTATGAACATGTACTTCAGTCAATTCCAATGATCCACCGAGGCTAACACTCAATATATAGGATATATAATGAGGTGAGATTTGAGAGGGAACTGATTCAGAAGTTACATGAACAAGAGAAGGGTTATGATCAATGCTTGATTGATTCTCTTATATGTTAAAAAAAAAGGCAGGATCACCGATCGAAAAAAGCTTCTGCTGCTTTGCTTCTTTGTAGGCCTTTTGTCACTGCAAGTGAAATTTGCAACCAACTGGAGTCACGGAAAAAAAAAATTTGTTTTTGTAGTCAGGAGAATCGATCAATAGATCTTGTTGAATGTAATGATTTTGCCTCTTCATGTGAGTTTCTATCAGTGTTCCACCTCCCTTCTTTTCTGCTTTCATTTTTTTCCTGGAAAATTAAAACTGAGTGCTGCCATGGGAAGGAAGTGCTTTGCTCATATGTGCTTATAGGTTTGGGTATCATATTTGCTCACACATGAATGATAAAAAGGAGTATTTTCCATCTTTACCCTTGATGATTTCAACTAATTTTTTGAGTTTGGGATGATGTAGAAGTCACTTTGTAATTGATGGGTTTGGACTCTTCTATACTCCTCTTGCAACAATCTCCATACTATCAGATTTACATTCAAAGTGGTGTGACGAACATAAGCAAAGTCCTCATAGAAGTCAAAATTTGTAATGGTAAGATGTCAAAACCTGATGTGAATGGGTTACGAAGAAATTGTTTACCAGCTGACCAAAAGGTCATAATGGTAAAAAATAATGTTATTAAAAAAATCATTGAATTAAAAAAGTTATTGGTTATATATTATTAAAAAAAAAAATTATGAAAATTAAAAATGAAAAATATATTTTCAAATGAATAAAATGATTAAAATCAAAATTTAGAAATTTAAACTCACAAATTTAAAAATTAAAATCATAAGTATAAAATCACATATTTAAAAATCAAAATTTAAAAGATTAAAAGTTAAAAATGAAACAAAGTAACAACTACTCAACATTTATTTTCATTTATTGGAAGGGTGTTTCTAGGTGCACCTTAATTTATAAATTTGTTGTAAACCTTCAAAGTGTGGGATAATACTTTACGCATCCCTAGTGTGGTGTATCATTTCAAGAATTGAGTTGTGAATTTTCAAAGGTTTTGTGAATGGTTGACTAAAACTATAATCCAATAAGATTAATTGAAACTATAATCTAATTCTAAAGTTTCAAGACTTGGGTTCATGAATACATTATCAATAGGATTGACGATGTTTTATAAAACAAAGAAGTGTTTTTGAAAATGATTTTTTTTTGTATTTTTAGAAGTGATTTCTAAAACTTTATCCATGAATACTATTTATAAAGAAAAACACTTCTAAACATTAAGGAGACTGTTAGGGAGGGTTTGGCCTGCATCTAGTTAGTGTTGGTTTGACAATAAATAGAAGTAGAAGACTCTTTCAAAAATTGGATTGTATATAGAACCGTAGTTTTCCAATTAAGAAGCAAACATAAATATTAGAAAGTATTTTTAACTTTTAAAAATCCAAATGAAAATAAATAAATAAATAAGTTCTACTAGCTTGGAATAAAAAAATAAAACAGTAATAAATAGAAAATTAATGTGAATTTATATATTTTTCAAACTTTCAATTTTTTTTTCTTTTTTTCTTCCTCTCTCTTTCTTCTCATATTCCTTTTCCAAATTCTTTTAAAATGCTAATTTAATTGCACCAATAATAATTATTTCTACTTCTATTCTTTTAAAATGCTAAACCAAACAGGGCATAAGAAAAACTTCAAAAGGTGCAATATTATTATTACCCTGAATAAATGAGCAACAAAAACCATAGAAATGATAAAATGCCATCTTCTGACCAACGCTGCATTATTCATATTATAATATAGTAAGAAGGCATGCATACGTCAAATCAAGAAAAGAACAGAGAAAAACCAGAAAAAAGAGCCCTAGAAACAAACAGAAAGTGAAGCATTTTGTGATCCATTTTCTAGGAGAGTGATATTTCACTGATCAAGCTTGCTTCCAGCAACATCAACCACGAACCTGTATCTCACATCGTTCTTCTCCAACCTCTCGAAAGCTGTGTTAACATAATCCATTTTCACCATTTCGATCATTGATGTAACTCCCTTCTCCTTGCAGAATTCCAGCACTTCCTCTGTCTCCTTCATGCTTCCGATGAAGCTCCCAGTTATGCTTTTCCTCCCTTCACAATTTCATACCAGACAAAACCAAAAAAATTTAGCTATTAGATTAAACAAAAAACAGAGACACCCGGAGAAAATTTTCATTTTTTTTTCTTTTCTGAATATGGGGCTCACCAAGCATAACCATGGGGTTGGCAAACTGGAGAGGAGTATTAATAATACCCAAGAGAATCAACTTGCCGTCGAGCTTGAGCAAGGAAAGATATGGCTCAAGAGGGTGAAAGACAGGGACAGTATCAATGATATAGTCAAGGGAATCGGCAGCTTTCTGCATCCGAGTGGAGTCAGAGCTGATCAAGTAATCATCGGCGCCAAGATGGTCCATGGCCTCCTCTCTCTTCCGATCAGAAGAGCTGATGACAGTCACATGGTGGCCCATGGCTTTTGCTATCTTCACACCCATGTGCCCAACTCCCCCAAGCCCCAGTATTCCTCCTCTTAACCCACTCTTCTTCAACCCCAAGTGACTCAGTGGGCTGTACGCTGTCACCCCCGCGCACAGTAGTGGCGCCGCCTGCTCCGGTGCCATCCCATCTGGTATTTTCACCGCAAACCTGGAAAAAAAAACACTTATATTTATTTGAAATTTATTTAAACAAACACCACCCAATAAACCATATGTGAATAAATATTGCTAATATTACGAAAAATCATTGACCATATTTTAAGTGAAAAAAAAAATATTTAAGAAAAGTTTACTTTTGATCAACGATCATGGATCGAGCAAAGCCTCCTTGGGTGGGTTTGCCATCAGTGTAGATATGGTTGTAGGACCAGATCACCTGGTTGCAGTACTGCTCCATCTCTGATTTGCATGGACGGCAGATTCCGCAGCATCCGACGAGGAGCCCCACTCCCACGCAGTCTCCTACTCTGAACTTTCTCACATCTGATCCCACCTCCACCACCTCACCTACCACCTCATGCCTTATTCCAATATGTTAAATAATTAATTACTTCGCGTAGGTTTTGAAGAAAGGACAGGATAGAGAAAGAAAGAAACATACCCAGGAACCATGGGGTAGTGGGATATGCCCTGGTGATTTTTTATTAGATGAAGATCAGAATGGCAAATTCCACAGTAGGTGACCTTGATCACTACATCTTCTGGGCCTGTGTTTCTGTGAAAATTTTCAGAGAGAGAGATGATGTGAGATGAGATTATAACGGTTTTGGTGAGAGAGGGATCGAAAGCTTACCTGAGGGTGTAAGTGTAGGGAGAGAGAGCGCCAGAAGGGTCTCTAGCTGCCCATCCTATGGTCGTTTTCTCAGTCCCAAGGCTACGCATTTCCACAGAGAGAGAGAGAGAAATAATATTGTTAGGAATTTCGGAACGGGAATGGAAGTGGGAAAAGAGAGGATTTATAATATATATATATATATATATAGAGAGAGAGGATAGGATAGGGGATTACTTCTATGGTAACGCCACGGTACTCTACCAAACATTTGAGAGCCGTTGGATGTGCATGGAACTGTACTGAAAATTTAAGGAGAGCCGTTGGATGTGCATGGTAATGTACCAAACATTTCAGGAGATGAGAGCCGTTGGATCATGTGGAGATTAAATCTCCATCACCGAAACCAAAAGTTATGGTATACCGGTTTAGGGTGTAATCGGTTACTGCAATGGCTTTACCATCTCTCTCTCTCTCTCTCTCCCTCTCTCTGATTCCCTCTTTCTCTCTTTAAAGCCCCCTCAAAACATGCCTTATTAGGATTTGCTCTGCAACCTTTTGTTGTGAGCTCCAAAACCCTTACTTTCTGGATCAAACTTCAAAAGCTTATTTCGGAGAGCAGCAGAGAAACACTCAAAGCTTCTTGGTTTTCTTTGGTAAGCTTTTCTCAGTGATAATGTTCTCTGGTAAATTTTCTGTTTTCAGTGGCGGCAGATGTTGTTCAAAATCGTCCTTTTTTGTTTGTTTTGTGATTGTGATAATAATAAAAAAAGAAAAAAAATAAAAAAAGAAAAAAAAAAGTAGGCAAATGTTGCTATCCATGATTTTTCGACAACTTGGCATTTTTACACATATTTAGAGCGGACCATACCTTATAAGCTTTCAGGGAAACTTCTCTTTTAAACGTATTTAGAGTGGACCACACCTCATCATTTGCTTGTTGAGAACTTTAAGTGTCACACTTTATCTTCTTCTTGTTGAGAAATTTAAGGAAAAATTCGGTAAAAGAAAATAGGAATGAAAAATAAAAGGCAAAAACAAAAAAGAAATGAAAGAAATTTTTGCACCTAACATCTTTAAAAGCTTTTTATTGTGATGAAAAATAAGACATCATGTTAATTACATCATATTGACTTTCATTGCTATATTCTACTTGACCATTTTCTTTGCTAACTTACACCATGGCTTAAAATTTGGAGATATATTGGTCATATATCCCCAATATATAAAAATTTCTTAACTTTTTATATCATTTATATATTAATTAAATATAAAAAATATAAATATTAAATTTTTTTATGCATGTGTTATCATTTATTTTATATCATTGAATATAATAGAATTAAATGAATCATAATTTTAATATTAATTATAGTTTAAAGTTATACAATATACTACAATAAAAGGTCACAATATTATTGTTTAATAATATTTAATATAACTTAATAATAAATATATACTTGCAAAATTTATATTTATATTTTTTTATTGACGCACACAATATTATTATTGAATACAACAAAGTATATCATACATATATTAATTTCTTTAACAAAACAACTTTAAAATATATATTATTTCTTCTTATATAATTGCTTAAAATTTTTCTTGGCATCTTAATGAATTTTGATCAATTTTTGACATACTGATATTTTATTTCAAAATATCCATCGATATATATATATATATATAAAATCAAAGTACTAATATATTCATGATTATCGATATTTTCCTCCTTAACTTAGACCACATTTTCATAATACAACTCTTAGATATTTCTTTGATGTGCTCTATCTTCAATTAAAGGTTAATTAACCAAGTAAAACACTCAAGATGGGGAATGAATTAGGTTTTTAAAACTTTTTCAAAAACTAATTTTAAGCAACAATTAAAAGAACAATAAATGCACAAAGATAAAAGTGAGAGAGGTTGCAAACACAATTTATAGTGGTTCTATAATTTCAGCTTAAGAATACTTCTCCTCAAGCTCCTTTTGAGTGAGGGTTCTACTATAGTGAAGCGTCTAACCGTGCTTCAACTCTTACAATTAGATTCTTTGACTCTAATAGGTGCTACAAGTCTCTCTTCAAGTTTATGCACAACTTGAAAACTAAACTCTCAACCTTTCTTGTAAGATGTAAGATTTAAAACATTCAATCTTACCACAAATAATTCATAAGTACAAAGAAAGTTAGGATGAAAACAAGGGTGCACTAAGAATAGTTTGCAAGTGAAGATTTAATGTACCAAAGCAAGAATGAGAGCTTTGAATGCGAGAAATAGGTAAATATGAAATTTAATACAAGTTTTCTTTTCAATAAATGAATGAAAACTCTCTATTTATAAATTTTTAACCTCAAACATCAAGAAGTGCACCAATAGGCCTTTCTCGGTCAAGCTCCAGTTGACTAGTTGACTAGCCATTGGGCATTTAACACTTAGTAGATGACCGTTGGGGGTTCAATCGAATCTTGACTAGGAAGAAGTACCTCTCAATTAGGAAAGGGTTTTCCTCATTGGGAGAACAATCATTCTAGAAAAAAAAAAAAAAAAAAAAAAACAAATTTTTGCACCCCTTTGATTAGTCCTTGACTTGGAAAAGCCAATCGGTCAATCAGTTCCCTAACCGGTTGATCTTGTTTAGCCCATTCTCAATTGGTTAGGCATTTTTAGCTAAAAAACTTATTTTTTTAAACCCATTTTTTTCTAACATTTAGGTAACATCTATAAGTGCTTTTATAGAACAAGTTTGAGTAGTTTGCCTAAGGTTTTTAATTTAATACTTGAGTTTATAAAAATATGATCTTTAAGGCTTAAAGAAAGTATGAAAATTGATACATAAATGAGCTAAAATTTGTAAGGGTACCCAAGTAATCGCCTTACATTAAGTTCCTAGGCTTGAGTGATCTTCATGTACCCTTGATCTTACTTTTCTTCTTGACTCTTCTTTTGACTTTCTTGATTTATACCTGAAACTTAACTTAATTATCAATATTAGCAAACTAACAATGATTTGTTATCATTGAAACACACTTAAGGGACTTGGCAACAATAACAATTATGAATGGACATGGAAAATTGATTGACTCAAACATTATACAGGTATATTTCATAGACCGATTACCATTATCATAACATACTTTGTATAACTTGTTAGGGCTTTTAAACTTAGTCGATGTATAGATGAACATGATAATCTCCATATTTTTTTGTATTAATAGAGATCAAAAGTACTTCTGCATTCTTCATCTCATTGCTAAATTTAAAAAAAGATTGCCTTGTGAAAATAGTGTCCTCATGTTTCTTAGTTGCATATTATTTGGTTGTTAGAATAGTGAAAAATAGTGTCACAAAATCTATCATTGCCTCATTATGATGAATACATGAAAGTGCTCTATCAAAATGTTTAACAAACTTAAATAGCTTCAAACAAGTTTTAAGAAAATGATTCAAGTATGCATTCATGTGAAATCATTTGTGCGCTTCACATACCTACAAAAAAAATGTTCGCTGAAATAAGCCTCTACCAATTTAGAATGTTTAGTATATATATATATATATATATATATATATATATATATACGTCACCCACTTATGTCTATGGAGATTATACATTTCCATCATGTCATTCCATACTATACAAATTCTTCCACTGTGTCTTCCATTAACATGTACTTAGAAAAATGATTAGTAAAGTCTCTGACATGGACATTAGTGAATGCTTTGTGTTGAATATACCAAGCATATACTCGATGATAAGACTAGAAATATTCTCTTAATGACTTTATGCCTTATCTTGTCCTCATTGATAATAACAGAAAGAGGCTTCTTGTTTTTCATTGCATCTCAAAATATCTCTAACACTCATGTATAAGTGTTAACACTCTTATCCATTAATAATGCACATCTGAACAATATATAGTTTGATGGTGATGGTTAATGCTAATATGGCCAATAGTTTTCTGTAAGCATTAGTTCAATAAGTTGTATCAAATGCTAACACATCTCCAAAACAAGTGTAATCCAATCTACTTGTAAAATATGCCTAAAACAAGTTTTCTAGGCGGTTGTCTTCATCAACATTGCACTTGCAATAAAATGATGGATCCATTTTAGCCTTTCCACATAAGTAACAGAAAACACTCTCTATATCAACATCTCTCATTTGAACTCTAAAAACAATATCAACATGGTTATATAGATCATTTTTTGTGAATTCAACATTGCTATATCTACTTGATTGTTGCACAAAACCATAATGTGGCTAGCTTTCATGCCAACACCATGCATTACACTCAATTGAGCCTTATCTTCATTCTTCATGATGACCCTATGGGTGAAGGAATTGGGTTGGTGGATGATTATGATCAACCGTAAACTCTTTCACAATCCACTTGTTTATTTGTTTGTTAAACTTGATACAAAATGATGTCTCACAACCAACTCTAATTATTGCCTTAGGTTCTCTTTTTCAATTTTCATTCACTAAACACATTCTTTGTTGATATCCTTCTTCAAGCGAACACACTTATAAGATACTATATTTGGATTTTTATCTTATTACTTATCATCTTTTCTAATATTGGATCTAATAACTTCAGCATATAAATTGTAAAATTCTTATGTTTCATATATTGAACTAAACTCCATTTTCCATAATCTTCAAATGTTAAACCACTTAAAATATTATCCAAAATTGGCATGAGTTCTTCATCATGCTTAATATTCACATTGTTATCATATTGGTAATCAAAGTCTTCATCGTATTTGTCAAAGAACTAAAATGTAAAAGAAAGTCACTACAAGAAAAGAAGGATATTGTTACATAATTTTAGTGGAGGGTATAAAAAATCCAAGACTAAAATATGATATATGGGGATGCCCAAAATCTGCTCATGTCTAAAGCCGTGGGAAAATTTCCTGGAAAGACAAATGGCTATAGGACTTTACCAGTCACTACCATAGCAATCCTATACAAACGGTCTCTTTTAGGCCGCAACCATAGAAGGTCATTAGGAACAGCTTCTTTGGGCCAAGGACATAGGATTTTAGACCCTTATAAAAGTTGACCCAAACCTATTTGATACTTCAAGAGTTTCTCAAAACATTTTTCTTCTTCTCCTCTTAAATTTTCAACATCGAAACTTCCATTAACCTTCAAGAGCTGCTCAGGATTTGGAGATTGTTGTTGAGCTATTAGCTGCCATTGGGATTTCCATTTACATTAGGTCAGACCTTAGATTGTTGTTAACTTTTGCCTCTTATGTAGCTTCATTTGCTCAAAATCTAGGGCTTTTAATTCAAGGACTTTTGATCTTGATGGAGATTTTTTTTTTTTTTTTTTAATTGAGTTTTTGTTTTTGTTTTTGTTTTGTGTTTAATAATTGATTGTTTGAATAATTCCCTGTGAATCTTGGCCTTCTGATTTCTATGAATCTTTATTTTGATAGAGATTTATATATATATATAGATATATATAGATAGATAGATATGTGTGTGTGGCTCAATTTGTGGTTCGACTTGAATATTTTTTTATAAATTGATACTTTTATCATGTATGCATGTTGGTCATATCATTTTACAGTATGGTTGATTTAGTATCCACAAACTGTTTCTTCACACCTGGGCTCCTTCCATGCTGCAATGCGACTTCCTATGGTCGGTCATAGGCTGTAAAGGAAATTGAAATTAGTCTCTATAATTAATGATTAATGTAATTTCCTCAATACTGGCCATATATGACTTCTTAGGATGAATGATTGTGACTTTGTACAAATATTAGTGATAATCTTATTGTGGCTACAACTTAGTTTCTTTAGTGAAAGGCTGTTGTGGTTTGAACTTTGATTCCTAGTTGGGATGAAAGTGGAAATTCCATGGGGTATGTGTAAGATTAAAGGAGGATTAGAAAGTTTTGGGTATTTCTGAAGCCGAAGTGGATGGGGAAGCTTTTGCTTTTGCTAAACTGAACCCAATACACGTGTAGTGGAAAGATCTATCTTGGAGGTCAAATGAAAATGATTGTCAAAAGTAGGAAAATAACCTAATTTTCAGTTTTTCAATGGAGATTCTAAGCTAGGCTAGGTGCATCTCTAAACCAGTTTTTGTCGTTCAATCTCAGTTATAACAACCTCTTTGAAGACTCACCTTATCTCTCAAACTTCTTCTCTAGTACTCTGAATACATGCAGTTTAGATAGGATGAGCAGTTTCTAGCTTTCCTGAAGACTTGTATTGTGTACGTTGGGTTCTGTTTCTCCCATTATGTTCATAATTGATGTTCCCCTATTACAACACATGTACTTGGGTTACAACTATTTCAGTGTCTTCTAATGGATTTATTAATTAAAAAATGCCACTCAAACACTCCAAATCTACACTATGGCTACTTATGCTTTGCTTTAGGATAATGATGTATTATGCAACTATGATAATAGATTACTACTTCTGGAAAGTTGCCCTTCTAAATTTGAGAGACATGTTTATTGATATTCTGAAACTAAACTGAAATTGATGGACAGTTTAACTACCAGATAGAGGATGCCCAGGAAGAAAAGATTTTTGTGTACTAACTGCCCATGTAGAGTCTACTAGATAATTAGCTATTATGCTTGTATGTTTGGCCCACTCACCTCTGGAAGCATTACCTTGCATTGTTTATGATAAAATAAATATTATATCTATGTTTTTTTTTTACCTTTCACAGCAAGTTCCATGCAAAGTTTCCAACAGATTATCAGGTTTTCTCTTTTTCAATAGATACCATAATCCATCTATTATATATTCCTGCAAAGATTAATGCCCTATGAAACAAGTCAAAGGCGACAAAGATTGATGCCTTTTGTTGCACCTTGCTCTTACACCTTGAACCTTTCAAAACTATGTTTTTACATGATAATTCATATTGATATTAATCCACTTTGGAAATTCTTAATCATGTCTCATACAACCTCATCCTTTTTGCAAAGGCTTTATATGTGATTTTCCATTTGTTATCACCCAAATATGAATTCTGAAACTGTTTACTCCATTTTATTTGTATTCTAACATTGGCATTCTACATCTAGTTTAAGGATATGGTTGGATTAATAAGTAAAATAAATTGTTCTTCTATTGGTCCTTTGCCCTCATGCTATTCCTTTTCTTTCTAAGTCTCTATGTTGTTAAGATTGAATTTCTTATGTGCTTGATATGCAAAGAGACTCTAGTTTATTGTTTATGCAACAACTAGGCAATGCCTAGAGCTACTACTTTGTTTAACCAAGTAACCATGCCTTGGATTCCTGCATTATAACTAAGGTGGTTGATGGTAATGAGTCAATTGCCTAGTTGGAGGTCAGATGTTTAAAAATTAAAGCTATTTTATTAAAATAAAAAATATCATACTCTATTTTGCTTTTTGAAATTGTTTATATTAAAAAGGTTTTTATTGACTTGTGCCTAAAAAATTTAAATGACCTAATAGTTAGCTAGGAAAAATAGACATATTTTGTAGATAGAGAAGAAATAGTTATGTTTAATTTGAGTGTTATAACTATGACTTCCAAATTTACAGTGTATTCAACAATTTTTCTTTTACAATTTGCGGCTTGCTTGTGCCTTACGACATGTTTCTTCGGTGTGTACAACAATGGGAGTTGGAGTGCAATTATCCCATAATTTAAAATGGATTAAATATCTCTAGATCTGTTTATAGCCATGTATATATGTAGTAAATTATGGTTTGTAGGGAATTAACAAATTGAGTACTTTTTTGTCACATCTCATCACCAAGTTTAGTTCTCTGAGTCATCTAGAAGCCTTACATGCACCCTAAAAACATTGGAGGAAATTTTGGAATTCCAAATAGTAGGGGCGTCCAGGTCTTGGTGGAGCTTCTTTTAGGTCCTTGATTCTTTTCCTTTCATCTCAAGGAAACTTGCATGGCTAGAAACATACCAAGTTTTGCATTCTTTTTCTTATTGGATTTTGTCCTTGTATTGATTGTCATCCTATATGGCACAATTTATTTTCTCAATATTTAACTTCTCCTTCAATGAAATTTATAGAGAGAGCGTAGTTAGAAATGAGAGGGGATTCCTCTGTTATACTTACAAAACAATTAACAGTTCTTATTCCATTATTTTTTAATTGACTGCCAATTCTAAAGGCTCTGTTTGGTAGCTAGGGAACTAATTCAGCAGTCATAGGGCATGATTATGATGATAAGCATGATTTATATATATTTTGTATGTATGTCTATAGGTTTTGGAATTTGGGTATTTTATGTTGAGGATGTCGTGTTAATAGAAAGGCAAATGAAAATCTTAGCAATGGGGATTAGCATACTACCATGGCAAGAAAGGATAGGGGGAGAAAGAAATCACTATTTTCTTCTTTTTTAATATAGTATTGGATAAACAATGTCTAAGATTATAACTGATCTGATAATATTGTATGCATGTAAGAAAACACTTATAAAGGGCATGCTGAGAAAGAACCTTGAGCAATGACCAAGTGTGAGCCTTTGCAAAACATCACTTATAAACCCTTGAGGATTTTGCTTCTGCAATTTCTTCTTAACAATCTGGATTTGGACTTTTATCAGGCATTTGAGATTTTTTAAACTCCCCTATCTACAACCTTATATATGTTGATCAATATCAATTATTATTCAATCCTCCTATTGCCTATTCCTTAGAGAAGCCTATATCAACTACTTGTGATTCTCATAAGAACATGGCTGAAAGCTAAGGCAATAATAGTTCTAGTAGTAACAACGATAGTTTACTTTTGAGTGAGAAAAACATCTCAGCAATGGTTATCAACTATGATAATAAAGCCAATGACATAAATTTGGGATTTGTTAATGATGAGGTTGGCTCTGACCAGCCAATGATGAACATGGAACCAACATGTGCACTATCAAAATGGATGAACAAGAGGTGATGAAACCCTCACATGATGAGTATGGATTAAATATTGAATCAAAACAACAAAAAACAATTAGAAATATCTGGATGGCTCTAAAAGAAGGAAAAGTTAGAGAAAATAGTTCCCTAATGAAGGGCAACGGTACGAAGCCTGGAGGTCAATCAACCCAAAAGGCGAACACAGAAGCCTCACTCAAAGTTCCCTAACCCAGTATTGTCTCTCCCGGTTTCAAGTCTAATGTAATTGCCCCAACTTTAATCCCAACCAAAGCAGGCCTTGATTCCACAAAACAGATTAAAGGATCACATTCTTTGAAGCACCGGGTATAATTAACTTGAAAAGTATTTTGTTTTACTTTTGTTTTATATTTCGAACCTATCATTTTATTCCATGATTTATCTATGCATTCACCTATGTTTGATCCCTCTCCAAAGATTAAACCCATACATGATGGTATTCCTCCATAGCTTTTAGTTTTTTGGCATGCTTTCCTCATATACAAGTTCCATTTGAATTTTTAAACAGAACCCATGAGGCCTGGTCACCCCACTTTTATTTTATTTTTAATTATTTGTCTTATTCGGTAATTCTTTCAATGTAGTATGTTGTTATACATATTGACTATACATATCTCGAGATTTAATTTGTAGTTTCCATTTATTTGTATATTTTTTTTCTTTTTCTAATTCTCTTTGTCCATTGATATTCCAAGTTTCTTCTAAGAATTCTCTTCTGATAGCATTTTCTAGTCTATTGAGAAAATGCTAGCTTTTTCTCTCATAGATTTTTTAGGCCAGAGTACCTCAATGTTTCTATTGGCTAGCTTCTTGTGCAGCTCCATGGGAGTTAGGTGCTTTATAGATGCTAATATCTTGATAAATACATAATCTGGCGAGTTTATGTCTCTTGGATACGTAGTGATAGGCAATAGGATGTAATGCATGGCCTTTCCTTTACTGTCATGGATGTCTGGTTCAATGTATTTGGTGGTATCCTAAGTGACATTGGTTTGTAGGCCATATGAGCTTGATTTTGGTGCAGTTTGGGGTAACATTGGGTGGGCTCACTTAGTATCATTGAAGCTGCAAAAAAACATTGTGTGGGCTCACTTAGTATCATTAAAGTTGCAAAAAAAACATTGTGTGGGCCTTGATTTGAACTACATATGTAATGGAGTGATTGATTCAACTTTTTGTATGTAATGGAACAATATTTAGTTGATTCACCGCAGCATAATTAAGCATAAGCTTCTAAATGATTCTTTTAAACATATGTACTCTTATATTTAATAAAAAAAGAAGGTATTATTTCTTTTAAATGATTCTTTAACCATCATTTTAATGGTTAGTAGGCTGTCTTTGGGTAACATTCTTCACTTAGCCATTACCTCCATTACGTTGTCCAAATGATAGCCTATAGCAAAATCACATCCATATCAAGACTTATATTAGCGGCCAAAGCATATCCATCTCCCTATTAGCATTTAGCACATATGATCATGACTACAAATAACTCACACCTATAAGCACTAGACCTCGAATTATTTGTATATTTTACAACCTTATAGCTGCGGCCACTCCTAGCCGCCGCTATAGCCCACCTTTAGTCACGGTAAGAACAAAGCCCCAGCTGTATACTACTGTTAGTCATGGAATAAATGTGGGCGCAGCCATAATTTCAATACTTTTAGTCATGCTTTTACATTACATATGAACACAACTATAACATTTCTCCGCATGCCCCACGCTCATGACTAATTGTGGCCGGTTTCTTTTATCCACTCATATCCTATAGTTGCACTAAAGCTTCCTTTTAGTCGAGGTTGGTGGTCACAACCAAAAACCCACCTTCTTATAGTGAGTGCAATCAAAATATTGTATTATTTAATCACACTTGGTATCAAGTTGGTTTTAAAAAAATTCAATATTTTTATATAATGTTATTTTATTTTTTGTATTTAGAGCAATATTCATGACATTTTTAAAATTTAAACCATTTTTTATTATAAAACAGAAAGGTGAGACTTGAGAGGG
>JAJJMI010026785.1:76256-93715 GCA_022059035.1 Vitis rupestris | reverse complement strand
TTTGCAATAGCGAAGATTAATGTCTCCATCTTTCTGCACACCTCTCAGAAAGAAGAGTTTGATATTGAAATGCTTGGTTTTCCCATGAAACATAGGATTGTGAGAAATTGCTATTGTAGCTTGGTTGTCCATGAACACTTTAGTACCTTGTGTTTGCTTCATATGTAAATCAACCAAAATTTTCCTCAACCACAATGCTTGATTTACTGTCGCGATTGCTGCTACAAATTCCGGTTCTGCAGTAGATTGAGCCACAATATCTTGTTTTTTTGAACACCATGAGAAACTTCCTGAGCCAAGACTGAAACAATACCCTGAAGTACTCTTCATATCCTCTAAGGAACCACCCCAATCATTGTCAGAATACCCGAATAACTTCATATTTGGAATCTTTTGAAACTTAACTCCATAGTCAACAGTTCCTTTGATGTACTGCACAACTCTTTTTGCTACCTTTAGATGCACCTCACTAGCATAATGCATAAACCTTGATAGAACACTTACAACATACAATATATCAAGCCTTGTTGCTGTAAGATACATCAAACAACCAATGAGACTTCTGAAGTATGTCTCCTCCACATTTTCAGCCCCATCATCTTTGCTTAGCTTTTCTTTTTGGTTCATGGGAGTATTCATTTCTTTGCAATCTTCCATTCTGAATTTCTTGAGAATCTTCTTTGCGTATTTTCTCTGGCTAATAAAAACTTGATCTTTTCCTTGCTTGATCTCCATTCCAAGGAAGTATGTCATTAAATCAAGATCTGTCATTTCAAAAACTTGCATCATATCCAGCTTGAACTCATCAATAAACTTTGCATTACTTCCTGTAATCAAAAGATCATCCACATAAAGAGAAACAACAAGAATTTCATTGTTATTTTCCTTAACATAAAGTGTGGATTCTGAAAGACTTTTTTTAAAGTCCAGACCAAGCAAATAATAATCTATTTGACTATACCAGGCCCTTGGTGCCTGTTTTAAGCCATAAAGAGCTTTATGAAGTCAATAGACTGTCTTCTTTGTCTTCCACAACAAAACCTTCAGGTTGCTCAACATAAATTTCTTCTTGAAGAATTCCATTAAGGAATGCTGATTTAACATCCATCTGATGCACTTTCTAACCAAGTTGCACAGAAATAGCAAGAAGTAATTTGATTGTGTCAAGCCTTGCTACTGGAGCAAATGTTTCAGAATAATCAACACAAAAAATCTGTGCATATCCTTTAACTACGAGCCTTGCTTTATACTTGTTGACTGAACCATCAACATTTAGCTTGGTTCTAAACACCCATTTTACCCCAATTACCTTTCTTTCTTGAGGTCTATCAACAAGCCCCCAAATTTTGTTTTTTTCTATCATGAACAACTCCTTCTTCATTGCATCCTTCCATTTGGACTCTTTGAGTGCTTCTTCATGGTCGATAGGTTCATAAATTGCAACATTGCATCTCTAATAAATTTCAGAGAGCAATCGAGTACCTCTTACTGGTGGATCATCCTCCCTTTCATCTAAAAAACTTGTTTCAAGCTCTGTCTTTGAATCTTCCCAATCCCATTCTTCATTTTCCATAAAGTGGACATCTCTACTGATAATTATAGTATCAGTATGTGGCTGGAAGACTTTATAAGCCTTTGAAATTGTACTATAACCAATAAAAATTCCTATAGTAGCTTTTTTGTCTAGTTTATCTCGTTTAACATGAGGAACATAAGTAAAACAAAGACAACTAAACACTTTAAGAAAAGTCATTGGAGGTTTGTACTCATACCATGCTTCAAAAGGAGTTTGATTCTTTACTGCCTTTATAGAGAGTCTATTATGCAAAAATACAGTTGTGTTTGCAGCCTTTGCCCAAAATTTCTTCGGCAAATTCTTCTCGTGCAGCATGCATCTGGCCATCTCCATAATAAACCGGTTTCTTCGTTCACTCACTCCATTTTGCTCTAGAGTCTAAGGAGTTGAAAGTTGGTGTTCAATTCCTGCTTCTTCACAAAATAAATTGATTTGACATGAAGTATATTCCTTGCCATTATCAAATCTTAAAATCTGAATTTTGCAGCCACTTTCATTCTCCACTTTTGCTTTGAACTTCTAAAAAGTGTTCCTAACCTCAGATTTGAATTTCAAAAAATATATCCAGCACATTCTGGTTAGATCATCTATAAAAATGATATAATAACAACTACCTTTGAGTGAGGGTGTTCTTTGAGGTCCTCCAACATCGGTGTGAATCAGCTGCAACTTATTTGAGACTCTCCAAGTTGCTGTTGGGAATGGAAGTTTGCTTTGCTTTCCATATTGACAAGTCTGGCAGCTTGTGGAAATCACTTCAAACTCAGGTAAGCCTTCCACCATTTCTGATTTTTGCATTTTGAGAAGCCCTTGATAATGATAGTGCCCCAGCCGTTTATGCCATAACTCAGCAATATTTTATTTTGCTAGAAAAGCTATTTGTTCTTCCTCAAGTGGATCTAATGAGAAACTTTTTCCTCTCATTTTGACCTTAAACAAATCTTGATTAGAGGCATCCTTGATCAGGCAATAATTATCTTCAAAATACACCTTGAAACCTTTTTCTAGCAGCTGACCAACACTTAACAAGTTTTGGTCTATTTCAAGTATGTAAAGCACATCATCAATGACTTTAGTACCTAAATGGGTTGCAATAGCAACAGTTCCAATTCCTTTCGCATGAATATGACCACTGTGACCTATCCGGACTCTTGCAATTCTTGTAGGCGTCAATTCTTTGAAAAGTTCCTTGTCATGAGTCATGTGATTGGTGCATCCACTGTCAATCAACCATCTATCACTTGAAATGCTACCTGAAAAACAAGTTTCAACAAAGAGATGATCATTTTCATCTTCATTAGCGATTTGGGCATCTGCGTCTTGCTGCTGGTTTTGGTTCTTGCAAATGATAGCTCCATGTCCAAGTTGATTGCACTTGTTACACTTAGCATCTGGCATTTTCCAGCACTTGAACGGTGAGTGGCCAGTTCTGTCACAATTCTTACAAGGTGGGTACTTTCTCTTGGAACTTCCAACTTTGTTTTTGTTGCTCCTGTGCGTTGCAGCTTCTCCATTTGCTTGCTGGTGCTTTCTATTTTTCTTCTTTTTGTTTCTCCAACCATCTTCATGTTTGGTGGGCAAGGCTTCCTCTACAGTTGCTTCTTGTCTCATAACCATCCGTTGTTCTTGCGCCTACAAAGAGTTCAACAAATCTGCCAACGTGATTTTGGACAAATCTTTGGTATTTTCCAAAGTGGTTATGGTACTTTCAAATCTTTCAGGAATAGTAACTAGAATTTTTTCAATAATACGAGAGTCTTTAAACTCCGAACCAAGCAATCTTACTCTGTTGGCTACGCTTAAAAACCTTTCAGAGTACTCCTTGATGGTTTCTGACTCTTTCATCTTCTGCAACTTGAAATCTCTTATTAGATTAAGCACTTTCATGCCTTTAATTCGATCATCTCCTTCATATTCAAATTTGAGATAACTCCATATGGCTTTGGCTGATTTCAAAGACATAATTCGGGTGAAGATTGTAGCTGAAACTGCTGCAAATAGGCAAACTTTTGCCTTAGACTTTCTGGTTTTCCTTTCCTTATGATTCTTGACTTGAACCATCGTTGGGTTGTCTGATAGCGGAGGAATGTCATAGTCATCTTCAACAACCTCCCATAGATCTACAACATCTAGTTAGGCTTCCATCCGCACAGCTCATATGGTGTAATTATCACCATTGAAGACTGGAGGTGCCATTGCTGAGAAACTTGAGTCTCCTTCCATGCTTGAAATTTTGGTGGAATACGTGATGTTTTGGTGACCCTCAACTCTCTTGAAAACTCACAATTTTTTTCACTCACAGTCCCTCAAGAATATAAAGCTCTGATACTAATTGTTGGTGTTTTAAGACAAGCTAAAGAAAGAAGACACAATAGAAAATAGAGAAAATATATCAGCGGAAGTCACATTTTTATTTCCTCCATCCAGCGTACATTTATAGAATTGGGAAATAATTGAAAAGAGAAAAAAATCTCAAATTCAAAATAGATAGTACGTGATCCACAATTTATGAAAGTAGACTCACATCTCCTAAAGAATAGGAACTAACAATGACTCAGTTTTATTCAAACTTTGAAAAATTAAAACATAATGTGGCAATCCAAAAAGCAAACTTCTAACAAGGTTTATAAGTTGTTATAAAAAAGTTATTGGAGCCTTGGAGGTTCCACACCTTGTAGTGCAACTAGTTAAGAAGGTTAAAAACCGATTGAGCCAATTAGGCTTAACCAATTGAGGGGCATTTTATGCACCCTTAACTTCCAATAGTTGGGGTGTAACTGGTTGAATCGATTACTTGATCGGTTGATTGAACCCTAATGGTCACTTGCTAGTGCATTAAATGTTAATGACTAATGAATTGGTCAAGTTAGTTACTCGACCAATTAAACCTCAACTTGCTTAATAGCTAGTTTGGGCTTCCAAATCCTATTTAAAGGCTTCAGACTTCTTTGTTTTTGTGAACAAGAGTTTTAAATCTTTTATAAGCATCAATTGAGCTTTGGGGAAGTGTTTTAAGTGCACTTTGTTTCTAAACTTGCAAATTCATTTAGTGTACCTCAATCCTAGTTTTTCCTTGTATTATTTAAGTTTAATTTTGTACTACGATTTTGTGAGATTATATTTTCTATCAAATTGTAATCTTTGTGAAGTGAACTCAAGTGAGAGATATCACTGAATGGATTATTCAAGAGTGAGACTTCTCTTGAGACTTGTGGAAGGTTCCTTAGAATTGAGAATTCAAGTGTAAAGAGTTTGAAAGCTTTGACTTTAAAAGTCTTGGATTAGTGGAACCATCATATCGTTAGAACTTGAGGAGAGTGAACGTAGGTCGGATTATGATAAACTATTATAACATCTTGAGTTTGAAGTCTCCCTTTCTTACTCTATTTTATATGCAATTGTTTGTCAATTATATTTGTTAAATAACCACTTGTAATTGTCACTTGCATGCATCCTCAAAGTTTGAATTTGCAAAAAGTGATCATGACCCTATTCATCCCCTCTCCCTAGGATGATTACCTTAGGTTCGTATAGTTAGAATCCTAATAAGAAACTTAATGTACATTAAAACTTGCACTCATCTTGACATTAGTTTTGCGATTGGAATGGTGGAAAAATTTCAAAGCAATCCAAGATGGGATCATTACCCCCTCCAAGGTGATTACCTTAGGTTGATATAACTAGAATCCTAACATGAAGCTTAATGTATGCTTGAACTTGCACTCGCCTGACATGAGTTTTGCAATTAGAATGTTGTAAATATTTCAAAGCAATCTAGGATGAGATCATTAGTTTGCTGCCAAGAAATTAATGTGATATTTTTTTAGTATCAGAGAATAAAAAACTGTTTGAAAACAGTTATCAAATAAAGCCTAACTAAGAGAGTATTCTAACATAATTTTATCTTCCACTTTCCAAGGTGATTTATTCATGTTTTTGGAAGGTACGTACTCCATATTTTTCTTCAAATGACATGCAATAAACATAAATTTGCTGTAAAAACATATTTATACATAGCTAAAATTAAATAACTTTCAATAAGTATCTTCACATTTATATAATATAATATAATTATCAATAAATATTTTTAATTTTAATAATATATAAATTACATATTTATGATATTACCAGTTCAACAACCAATTTGACAATTGAATTGATAGTTTTTCCGATTCTAAAAACATTAATTGATAAAACAAGAAGATAAAAATTAATTTGACATATTCACTATAATTCTATAATTCTCATGGCAAAGAGGTAAATGCATGTGAATAATTGGGATCTTTCGGCATTCTAAGATGGATCACCCATTCCCACTAATTCACTTTAAAATTAAATTTATCTTAATAAATTTTGAAATATTTATAATTTTACACACTCTTAATTTATGTTTCAAGATTTTTTTTATTGGGTAATAATAGTTTTAAAGTAAATCCACTCTCCTATTTTTATTGGGGTTAGGATTGTCTTTGGAAAAAATAAAAATAAAAATAATATTACCTCAATTTTTTTTTCTAATAAAAAACTTTTAACTTTGGAAAGAAAATATTTATAAATTTTATTTCACTTAAATGCTATATTTTCATTTGTATAAAAAACAGATAAAATACAAAAAATGAAAGTGTTATTTTTTTGGATTTTTTTTTAAAATCAACAACTATAAAAATAAATTGTATAGAAATATTTATTAACTAAACTTTAAAATAAATAAAAAATCTCATGTTTTTCATTTAATTTATATAAAATAATATTTATTAGTATACTAAAATGCATGTTTTATTTGTTAAATGAATGGTAAATTATAAAAGATAATTTGTTTTTACCAAAAATTAACAGTATTTTTTAGAATCATAAATTTTGGGATTAATTGATCATTTATTATGTCATGATCTTATTAGGAGAATGAGAAATATTGAATCCAAAGAAATTCCAACCCCTCTCACTCTCCTTTTCTCTATCTTAACATGCTACTCATTGTTTTTCTAAGGATTTTAGTTTAAGACGAAAGCTTTAGAATCCTTTAAAATCCAAACTTAAAGATTTAAAATTATTCAAATTTATTCCAGATTGAAGATTTCAGTGATTGATAAAAGGTTCAAATGCTTGAGTCCATTAAGTTGAATAGTTGAATAGAAATTAAATAATCTAGGAACACTTTTATTTTCAAACTTTTATGATGTTTATTGTTAAAAATAGAAAATAAAAATCTTTTAGTATTTTTCGGACTAGTTAGTCCAATCAATCAGTCCATCCACTCAACAACTTTCTCAATTCAATTGACTGAATTGACCTGTTTATGAGTTGGATTGATCCCAATCCAAAAGCTAATGAATGTTAGCTTACAAACTATTGATGAATTATACTTTAAATAAAAATAATGTATTGTCTAATTTTATCTTCAATTTTATTTTTATATCAATATTATTTAAAAATATATAATAATAATTTAAATATATAATAATAGTTTTAGTCTTTTATCAACCATTTAATAAAAATTAATTCTTATGAATTAAGGAAGTTGGGTTTTTTCAATTCTAATTTTATTATATTAAATAACTAAAATTTAAGAAGAATCAATTTCAATATCCATCAATTAAAAATGCATTTTGATTTAATGTAATTCTCATAAATAAATTGAAGTAGATAGTAGATTTTTTCTTTAAAATATTTGTTTATTACATGAAATAAATAAGGATAAAAATTTTAATTTTAAAAGATAAATTTCACAATAAAATTATTTAACAACAAGACTCTTTATTTTATAAACCGAATAAATATGAAATAAAAAAAGTTATAAATTTTTTAAAAAGTAGGTGAGAGAAGGGTAAGGTAAATAAAGAGAGAGAAAGAGAATGAAGGAGAAAATGAGAAAGGTGAGGTTGGATGATTAGTTTTTTTAATTTAACAATTAAGGGTATTTTGGTGATTTTTAAAAAGTAATATCCTTCACCATAACTTTTACTCTATCATTAGGTTTTGAGTTCAAAATATAGGTGATAGGAAGATCTTGCGCCAATTATTAATCCCAATTGATTTCAAAGCACAATTCTCCTTTGATTATAAGGTAAAGAAATTAAACTTTGCAATATACTTGAGCAACATACCTTTAATAGTAAAAATAAGAATTGGACCACTTAATTATGCAATATCTTTAGTCGATGCTATCATAAACTAGATTATATATAGTAGTATTAATAATATTTTTAGATGTTTATTATATAAAACCGGGAAACAAATATAAATATTTACATGTTATTTTTATGATAATTATATAATGATAAATATGAAAATAATATAAATTAATTAATATAATAATTTTTAAAATTTTAAAATATAAAATATATAGATGTATAGATAAAATTAAATATTATAATTTTCTTTCCATCTTAAATGTATCTTCCTATTTAATTATTATACATATTCTATTTAAGAAAATTTAAAATATTAATACATTTATATATATATTTTTATCATTTAATTTGACGTATCAAATATAAAAATAATATATATATAATTTCTTCAACTAATTTTAATTTTTATATAATATATAAATTATATATTTATGAGATTACTAATTTGACACTGTTCAAAGTAACTTTTTTAATTTAGGAATTTATCATATATGAAAGTAAGAAATCTTCGGTATGTTATGAAATAGGATTCCAACTCCTCTCACCCTTCTTTTTTAAGAATTTTGGTTTTTCTAGAATCAATAGAATTTTTTAGAATGAGATATAGGGAGTTCACCTAGGATCCACTTGCTACTATCCAATTAAAATGGTATTTTGGGAAATATATTAAGAAATAATATTGGAATTCATAAACTTTTAAATATTTTTAAATTAAATTAAATTTTAAATAACTAAGTTTCTATTTTTTAACCTTTTTTTTCACATATTAAAACTAAAAGATGTTTTTCTTGTTATTTTATTCAACAAATAAATGTCCCATTTTCCACTAGGGTTACAACTTCGAAGTCTAAATCAATCTGAATCTAACCCAACATGACCTCTAACCTAAAGTACTCAACTCAAATCCAATCAATATCATTTATCTAAACTTGAATTGAATTTGGGTTGGTAGGATTAAATTGAGATTGGTATTGATCAAGTTGCATAATTCAAAATTCATATGTAATGTTTTTTAAAGGGAGAATTACCCAAAAGGGTGGGCTGGCTAAAACAATTACTAAAAAGGATGGTATCTTTTAATAATTATTGGGGGAGGACTTTAATAGGTTTAATATACCAAAACTGTCCTTTAACTAAAACTTTTAAAATTCAAAGCATTTAAAACACTTCACTTGATTTGTCAATACATTTATGGTATATGGGTCCCACATTTATTGTAATTATTGATATTTAAATTTTAAATCAAAATTTTGGGTTTAACCCTTACAACTGTATATAATTTGTTATTTAAATTTACTATTTAAAACAAAAATACTTTTAAATTTTTTTTTTCAAAAAATCATTTATTGTTTGTTTACCTTTTTTATTTTTATTCTAATTTTTAATTTTATGAAGAAAAAAATAAGTTTTATAATTATATAATAAAAATGATAATTTTTTCATTTATATATATATATATACATATATTATAATTTTAAATTCATAAATTATATTTTTGTATTAAATTTAAGGAAGATAAAATGTTTAATTTTTTATTCAGATTCTCTAAAAAGAATAAGAAAATGATAGAGAATGTTTAATCATTTTTTATTTTTATAATAAAATAATGTAAAAAAAATTATATGTTTTTTTTCCTTTGCATAGTGTTTTTTTTTTTTTTTTTTTTAATTTTAATATAATTTTTTTTTCTCAATGTATTGAGTGGATGATGTTAATATATTTGATATGTTGAATATTAGTAAGGTATAAAAGGTGATCCTCAAGATTATTACTTTTATTATAAAATATAGGCACAACAAAAATATGTTATAATTACAATATAAACACATTTATATTACAATACATTACAATAAAACCTAATTAAGAAATTTATTAATTTTTTTTTATAAAAATGGTAATTTTGTATGATCATACCATATTTCACAACATACCTATATCATAAATAATTTCTGAAATAAAATGAAATACTAATTTGAATTCACGTAGTTTATATATATGTATATATACAAAAATTATTAAATAATTTCAAAACACTAAATAAATGTTGTTAATATATTAATACGATGTGTTAATACCAATAGGGTATGAATAAACATTTTTTGAATTATTACTTTTATAATGAAATATAGGTACGACATAAATGTATTATACTTACAATATAAATACACTATCATTATAATATATTACAACATTATTTAATTTTTTCACGTGCTATATTACCCAATGAATAATTGTGAGTTATTCCATTTAATAGTTGTGTGTTAGTCAATTGAATATTTATATATTATTCAATTGATGAGTGCTTGTAAAAAATAATTATTTATTATATTATGATAACAAAGTTTTTAATTGTATGTTTTATATATAAAACGATATAATAACTTTAGGATATGGTTTTTATTTATGAGATATTAAAAATTATTTTTTTTACAAGGTTCTTTAAAAAATCCCAATTTTTTTTTAAAAAAGCAAATTTTTAAACAGTTAATTTTTCAAAAGTGACAATAATTTTTTCAAGTTAAAAAATGTACCATTGATTGCCTATCAACCTGTACTTATCATCATGTATGAGTCCGACATCATTTATCAACATGTGCTTATCATCATGTATGGGTCCCACATCATTGACAATCTCAATTTATTTATAAATAATATAGAAAACATATTCAAAGGTAAAATTGTCCTCTAAAAGAGAGAACCTTTATAGTCATTATTTTTTCTAACCCACCATTTTGGGTAATTCTCCCTTTTTTAAAAGCTTTTTTTTTTCTATTTATTTGTATGAAAAATTAAAAGCAATTAGGAAAATAGTTCAAGATACCAACAATAAAATAAAAATAAATTTATATATCTTTAATATATAGGACAATATACGTTAGAAAAAGTAAAAATCTTAAATTTGGTTTGGATTTTGCTTGGGTTGTCGGAACCTTAGCTTAAGTTCGATCCAAATTGAGTTCAAGTTAAAAAAATCTTACCTAAGCTTAACTAAAATATTGAAAATGATTTCCCAAACTCATCCAAATGCTAGGTTGGGTTGAATAAACCGCTTAAGTTGCATCCCTAAACTCCACTTATTCATAATGTGGAAGATTAAAATGAAAGCTTTGAAATCTTTTAAAATTGAAAGTTTAAAGATTTAAAACTATTCAAATTCATTCAAGATCAAGATTCACGATTTGAATTATTCATAAAAAGGTATGATTGATTGAGTCCTAGAAAGTTGAATAGAAATTAAATCATCCATGAATACACTTTCTTCAAACTTTTATGATGTTTATTTTAAGAAAATAGGAAACAAAAATCTTTTAATGTTTTTTAGACCGATCAATCCAATCATGCAAGCTGCAACTCGATGACCTCTTCGATCTGATGGACTGAATTGAGTCGTTTAGGAGTTGGATTCAAACAAATCCATCATCTAGCTAGATTGCAAGCTAATGGATGTCACAAATGTTCTTTAGGGGATTGGTTACAAGATCAGGTAAAGAAATCATATTCTCTAGGGGATTAATTATTATAAAATTTTCGTTTTATTTTAAACATATTTTTATAGTTAGATATACATGATCTATTTTTAAAAAAATGTAAAATATTAATATATTTATATTAGGCAAACACGATTGCAATAATAATAATAATAATAATGTTATAATATGAATGCTACCATATTAATGATAATGAATGTTAATTAAATATTATTTATGACTTCCATTAAAACTCATTAACGAAAGTATTAATGAAAATCATTTGAAAAACTTCTCATCCCCTTGTAATATGTACCTTAAGAAAGAAATTTAATTCTCTATCTTTTATTTTCTCAACTTTCTCTGATTCATTATCCTATTATATATATTTTGTTAAAGTAATAAATATTTTATCTTTACTACTTTGATTTGTGTTGCATTTATCCTCGTTTCACAACAAATAAATAAATAATAATAATAATAATAATAATAATAATAATAATAATAATAATAATAATAATAATAATAATAATAATGGGGGACAAAACTAAGGAAAACGTACTTAGTGCCAAGAGACGACACCGTTTTATCTAGGAGAGGGGTAAAACAAGTAGGCAATTGAACATGGAATACCCAATGGTTCACTGACCTTATTTCACGCTACATCGTGACTCCTGCAAAATTATACTTAGATACATTTCCACACACCCTATGATCATAAGGACGTTGACCATTCTCTTTCAAATTTTGTTTGATTGGCAAACCAGCACCATACTCATCCTACTCACCTCATCAACAAACTCCTGAAGATTCCGATCGGAGGAGCCGCCCTCTGCAACTGCCTCCTCCGCCGCCTTCTTCCACTTCATGGCGTTTTGCTTCAGCTCCGCCGCCTTTTCACCGGTTGTGGCCTCGATCAGACACTTCTCCACTTCGTCCCGGGTGATGAGCTTGTTTTCCGCCTCACCTCTGCACATTCTCACCCCAACTTTGAACACGTCCACCAGATATTTGGCGTCGGTGACTTGGTCTCCCCACTGTGGGAATGCCACCACCGGCATGCCGGAGCTGAGAGCCTCCATGGACGAGTTCCAACCGCAGTGGGTCACGAAACAGGCGACTGAGGGGTGGGCTAAGACTTGCTCTTGCGGGCTCCACTGGACCACCTTGCCTTTGTCGCCGGCCTTTTCCAAGAACCCTTCTGGAAGAACTAGGAGTTCCAAGCCGGCGTCTTTGTGCGGTGGTTTCATCACCCATAAGAATTGCAGGCCGGAGTTTAAGAGCCCATAAGCGATCTCGTCGACTTGGTCTTGTTTCAGGTACACGACGCTACCAAAAGAGATGTAGACGACGGAGGAGGGAGGCTTGGAGTCGAGCCACTCGATGCAGTCGTCGGCCTTCATGAAGTCGCCACGGACAGCGGCGTTTGGCACTTTGGGGTTCTTGTATAGAGGTCCTACAGGCTTGATTGGGCAGATCTTGGACATGTATTTGATGACTTCGGGTTCCAGTTCTTGGAATGTATCCATCAATATACAGAAGGGCTTGTCCAGGTTCTTGTACTGGCCTAAGATGGCTCTCCTCAGGAAAGGATATGGAGTGGTCGGGTACAAGAAACTAGCGACTTCATCATACTTTAAGAGAGGCATACACGGCAGTTGAACATCGATTTCGGGCTCAGCCTCGGAGGGAAAAGGGACTAAGCCATGGTAGTAGTGGTAATACGTAGAAAAGCAAGCGCAAGATTGAACCCAAAGCATGGCACTGGGAAGTCCAAGATCAGCTGCAACATCAGAGACCCATGGAATAAATGGATTGTTGATGAGGCACGAAACAGGACGATCTTGTTCAGCGTTCTTCTTGATCATTTCAGGAATAATCTTCTTGCCCACAAGCTCCAGCTGTGGCAAGTACAAGTCGAGGTCTTGGCGCTTGGGCTCGTTCTCGTCCCACCCATCTTCAAAAAACTCGAACCTGATCATACCATCTCCGACCGGCGTTGGTTGGTCAGTGATGTTACTGGCTTTCCTCATCTGCTTCCCAATGCTTTCTGGGGTAGTGAAAGTCACAAGCAAGCCCTTTGAAGCCAGACGCTTCCCCAACCTAAGCAAAGGGTTAACATGCCCTTGTCCAGGGAAGGAGACCAAAAATACATGAACTAGCTTTGATTCAGAACCCATTCTTCTCCAACTTCCAAAGCTTACTAACACAGGGAGAAATGAATATTCAATAAAGAGAGGAAAGAGAATAGAAATAGAGAAATCGTTTTAATGTGGAATGGGTGGAAGAGAAATGTGGGAAGACTGATTTTTATATACCCTTGGAGAAATGTTGATCAATTCAAAGTTTCAATGTGTGGGAGAACGACTGTTAGGTAGCTAACTCAGACATGCTGAAGGTTTGGTTTAGCAAAATGCAGACCAGAAAGAGTAGAGAGTAGTAGTTGCTATAACACAATCCTTAATTTAAGAGTCAATCCACCGTAATAACAATCGTCTTGATTGACATCTGATTCAGCATTCACTTAAAGCTTATCTGGGTATTGTACCTTACGTGTTAGACGAAAAAAACAAAAAACAAACAAACAAACTCGTAAACAGTGGATGATTAACGGCCAGCTACATACCGTGTGAAAAGGTTTTAAATTCAGGTTGTAATCATATTCCCTTATGATCTCTAGGCCATATTCTTTGTGATGTTTAGTGCTAATTAATAAAGAATTCTGAAGTCTTCACAGGTAAAATCTCCACCAATCCTTGGGTCAGGTTCACTCTTTTTCATCAACTTTCGTTACATTCATTTTTTTAACTGAATAAAGGAGCTTTAAAGTATACATTTTTTTTTTTAAGAAAAAAAAGGAATTTCATTATAATTCCTTTTTTTTTTTGATATAGTATTTTTTAAACCCAATCATGCAAATGATTAAGGCACTCTTTGGTGTTCTGTTCAAGAAAGATTACTTCAGATAAGCATAAACATACTTTCTATATTTTTATCCTTATCCCCCCTTCAAGCAGGAGCTGTGACAAGAA
Source organism: Vitis rupestris (assembly GCA_022059035.1). Lineage (NCBI taxonomy): Eukaryota > Viridiplantae > Streptophyta > Magnoliopsida > Vitales > Vitaceae > Vitis > Vitis rupestris. The sequence goes on along the minus strand of JAJJMI010026785.1, from coordinate 79,509 downwards.
ATTACAAAAGGTGTGAACTTTCTTTTACACTTTTAAGTTGGAGGGTGACATAGGTCTGTTCTCTTATCACCTAACTAATATTCAAAATTCCCGGGTTGGACTTTGGATTGAAGAAAATACAGTTGGGAACAGAGGGAAAAAGGCAATTGTTATGATACGTGCAATAGATGTTCAAATGGGCATGAGTTCATGCCAACATAGAATTCGCCAACTAGAAACGCCCAACCAACAAAAAAAAAAAGAAAAATGAGCGGGGAGTAAGTAGAACTAAATATGTGAGGATATCTATAGAAGTTGGTCTACGCTCGAGGCTCACTAGGCGGACTATTTTCCTTATCTTCATCTAATTTTTTCGTATGGATATCTAATCGGGAGAATTATGTTTTAAGGGTGGATGAACCTCCAAATTAACAAAAGGTCCGTATAACTCTTCAAATTGAGCACAAGACTCAATGAAAGATAGAAATTGAGTTGAAGGATATTATCCTTCAGTATTTTCAAAAATGCCCTTTATTGATTTTGAGAAAAAAATTAATATTTTTGAAAAATACTTTTATTTAATTTAATATTTTTTAAAAATATTTTTGATTTAATTTAATATTTTTTAAAAATACTTTTATGTAATTTAATATTTTTTAAAAATAAATTTATTTTATTTAATATTTTTTTTAAATAGTTTTATTTAATTTAATATTTTTGAAAAAAAATTATTTAATTTAATATTTTTGAAAAAAACATTTTAATTTAATATTTTTGAAAACCACTTTTATTTAATTTAGTATTTTTGAAAAAAAAATTATTAAAAAAAAATTATTTAATTTAATTTTATAAAATATTTTATATGTGTTCTTAAAGGGTATATTTGTCCATTACTATTTCATATCCTTTAACTCAATTTAAAGAGTTATATGGACTTTTTGTTAATTTGGGAGCCCATCTACCCCAAAAACATAATTCTCCCTATCTAATTCTTCTACTTATTAAACCATTAAATGGGGGTTGACTGTGATGAAATTGCAGTTATGGTTGGTTGTATAATAAAGTTTTAATCAGTTTGATCTTTAATTATTTTTTGCGTTTAATACATTTTACCCTTTCAACTTATCCATTGTTTTACACATTGTTAATTTAGTTTTATAATCAAACACATTGCATCCTAAACTTCTTAAATTGCAATACTTTACATTTTTTATCGGATGATGTTAGTTTTAGTGGACGAATAACTCGTGTGTTGTGCACGTGACTACCCAAGGAAGGGCAGATTTGTAAGTCCCCAAACAACTCTCCCTCCTTCCATCTTCATCTTTGTTTTCATCAAACTATAACCTTGTATGATAAATAACATATCTTTCTAACAACTTCACTCCTATAGTATACACTATTTTGCTTTACGACTAGACTCTTCTCTTTAGTATGATAAATATTGTGCTAAAATAGACTATCAATTTAAGGATGAAAATAAACAAAAAATTGAAGTTAGAATGGAAGAAAGGGTGAAAGTATTATGAAAAATAGGGTTAACTAACCTTTGCCTCTAAATTATTTATGCTCTAATCTATCAAAGCTAAAATAAATAAAAAAAATCCAACATTTTTAATATAATTTCCATATATACTAAATTCTTAAGTTTCCATAAAAATTTACTAAATATTCATATATTTACAAAATCAAATTTGATATTCAACTATTAAAATTATTTATATCTTTTTCTTGTTATAAAAAACATTTGATATTAAGTTATTCAATATAATATTTTGGAATATCAAGTCCAATAATAATGGGGCTTTCCAATAACATATGGTAGAATTTTATCAATTATCAAGTAGTGTCGGAATTCTTTATTACTTTAAATTAATATCCACCTATAAAAGTTAGCTACTTTAATTTTCCTATGTGAATGGTAACTTGGTTTAGAAAAATGAATTATTATTATTATCATTATTATTATAATGGATTTTTAATTCAAAGGAATTTTATCAATTACGAAGTACTATGAAAATTCTTTTAACACTTAAAATAACAAAGTTTCGCTACATTAATTATCCCTAGGTCATCTATTAAGTTTCAAATTAATTTTTTAATGGTAAAATAAATATTGTTATTTGTTTACTTTTAAAGTACAAGTGAAATTTGATATCTTTTTGTTAGGATTTTTGGAAGGCTGTTCCTTATATAATTTAACATTTTTAGAATTTTTCTATTGATTTTGTTACATTACAATCTTGGGTAAATATCCATTCTTAAAAGGAAAAAAAAATAAGAAAAAAAATTTATCAAATTTAATAATTCTTAATTTAAAAATATATTTATCTTCATGCTTTCTTTTGTTATTTTATTTCTTTACATTATTTTTTGTTTTTATTTTAATATTTTCTATCATTCCAATAAAATTTTAATGAATGTACATTATATTATTGAAATTTAAGTCTAAGAGGAGTTTTATTACTATATTTAATTTTTTTCATTTTCATATAAAATAGAAAATATGGTATCAAATATTTTATAAATTAAAAGTGATCATGCATTTATTTTTAAAAAAAGTTTTAAATTTTAAATAAAACTGTAAAATAGGTAAGCAAGTTAACGTTATATAAATTACTACCTTTTTTTTTTATATCCAATTAAAATAATTTTAATTTTTTTTTACCAAAATAATTGAAAATTTATTATTTTACCTTCAACATATATGGTCCCCACCATAAAAAAGATCATTTTTGTAGTTGAAATCGTTACAAATATTCTATATATTATAAACATCATATGAAATTTTTTAAAAAGAAATTATACTTAAAATATAAAATATTGTAGAATAGTTAAATAAAGTAGTTGTTATGGAGATGTGAAGGCAAACCCAATTCCCCACAGTATACCTAAAGCTAGTAGAAACCCATACCCACGTTTCCCAATAAATTAATTTTCCCAAAATTTTAATCCCAATATTTTCTCATCCAACATTAACTCTCCAGCAGTTTTCGCCATTTTCTAGAAAACCAAACAAGCTAAATCTTATATGGGCCTTCTTTACTCGCATTCATGGAAATTTATTTCGCCTTTGCAACAACCACTACTCCATCACAAGTTCATCTTCTACTCAGTTTTCTTCATTTTTTTTTTTTTTTTTGTTTGGTTTGTGAGAAAAATAACCACATAAAAGAAAGTTACAACCCATTTAGATTTTTCCAAGAAATTAGCTTTTGGATTATAATGGAGGTGAGTTGTGTATTTATTGAAAAAACTATGTTAGAGAATGCTA
>JAJJMI010026785.1:38538-56960 GCA_022059035.1 Vitis rupestris | reverse complement strand
AACGCCGCTGTCCGTGGCGACTTCATGAAGGCCGACGACTGCATCGAGTGGCTCGACTCCAAGCCTCCCTCCTCCGTCGTCTACGTCTCTTTTGGAAGCGTCGTGTACCTGAAACAAGACCAAGTCGACGAGATCGCTTATGGGCTCTTAAACTCCGGCCTGCAATTCTTATGGGTGATGAAACCGCCGCACAAAGACGCCGGCCTGGAACTCCTAGTTCTTCCAGAAGGGTTCTTGGAAAAGGCCGGTGACAAAGGCAAGGTGGTGCAATGGAGCCCGCAAGAGCAAGTCTTAGCTCACCCCTCCGTTGCCTGTTTCGTTACCCACTGTGGATGGAACTCGTCCATGGAGGCTCTCAGCTCCGGCATGCCGGTGGTGGCGTTCCCACAGTGGGGAGATCAAGTCACCGACGCCAAGTACTTGGTGGACGAATTCAAAATTGGAGTGAGAATGTGCAGAGGCGAGGCCGAAAACAAGCTCATTACCCGGGACGAGGTGGAGAAGTGTTTGATCGAGGCCACCACCGGACCAAAGGCAGCGGAGTTGAAGCAAAACGCCATGAAGTGGAAGAAGGCGGCGGAGCAGGCGGTAGCGGAGGGCGGTTCCTCCGAACGGAATCTACAGGGTTTTGTCGACGAGGTTCGGAGAAGGAGCATTGAGATCATTTACAAAACAAAAATTTAAAGTCAGTCTTCAGTTTTCAGTATCTTCAAGGGACACGTGTGAAGTAACGCTTGGGTAAAAGTAATCAGACCTGGTGTGGAATAACTAGAATACCCTTATTAGGGTAAGGGGTCTTGACTGGATTCCGTATCGAATTGCCTTTCCCTTTCTCTTTCCTTTCTCCTGCACAAAGCGGTGTCGTTTCACGCAACCTGTTTGTTTCTTTTCTTTATTGTCTCCTAATTACTGTCTTGTAATATTCTATTTTTGTAATTGAGTTTGTCTAATTTTTATCCAATTAAATTAGATTTCTTGTTATTTGCAGAAATTGACCGACAAACCAATATCTCAAGGCGTGGAAAAAAAAAAAAAAAAAAAAAACAGAAAGTTTGAGATCCCAAAAAAGCCAACATGATCCATCTGTATTTTGGAGATGGAGGAGAATCATGCCACGCTGTCCAATTTTTAATTTATTTACTTCTTCCAATTACTCTAAAGCACCATCTCAATCCGGACTTTATAATATTTTAGGTAATCATAAATCACATTTATGATTTATCTCAAGGTGATGTTTATATATATATATATTATTTATTTTTATTTTTAAATACAAAATAGTAAAAACATTGTGTTATTAAAAAATATTTAATTTAAATTCAAATATTAGGGTTATGTTTGATTCTTATAAAATTTAAAAAAAAAAATTAAGAAAAAAATTACTGAGAAAAAGTTATAAAATTTTATTTTATTTGAAAGTTGATGGTAATAAAATTAAATTGTACTAAGGGAATATAGTTTCTTAAACTTTACCATTAAATAATGAAAATAGAAAAAATAGGGGAAAAAAAAAACACTAGAAGAAAGAGGGAAAATATTAAGCTTTGTTTGATAACAGTTTTTAAAAATAGTTTTTAAGAATAATTTTTGAAAACTATTATATGATGTTTTGTATAACAAAAGTCTGATTAAAAACCTAAAATGTTATTAACTTATTTTTTATGTTTTTTATATATGTTTTAAAAATAATTTTTATATCTAGTATTTTATTTTCAATTATTTTATATGTTAATATGATTATTTTTTAAGACAATCTTCAAAAAATAATTGAAAACAATAAAAACCAATTTAAAAATATTTTTTAAAAACACCTTATTTTCTATTTTTAAGAATATAAAACATAAAACATTTTTTTTTATCAAATATGTTTTCCTTTTTTTTGTTTTTTGTTTTTTGGAAATTGAAAAACTATTCTCCAAAACAATTGTCAAACAAGCCCTAATCATTTTGTTTCAACTTGCTATCATTAATGCTTCAACGTTTAAAATTTAACTAACCATTAGGGTTATAATATAGGAAGTTTAGAATGTGTTTGACAGTTTTCCGTGAAAGTATTTTCTTTATAAACGTGTTTTCCAAAATCATTTATTAAGTGTTTATTCAAAAAATATTATAAGGGATTTTTTTAATATAAAAGTGATTCAAAATTTTACAAGTGTTTATTAAATTTTGTCTAATAATTTTTTTTCAAAAATATTTTTTAAATTAAAAACGCTTTGGAATGGACTCAACCCAAGCCAATTTGAATGGGAATTGAATAAGGGTTTGGGCAAATCTAATCTAACTCAACCTTATTATATATTTACATAAAACTTAAATTATAAATAAAAATATATGTAAATATATATTATTTAATAGCAATTATTTGATATATTTTATTATTTTAAATGTTAGAGAATAATACAGAATTAAAAAAAAAATATTGCCTTGGTGTTATGAGATATTAATTTATCTTTTTATAGCTTTACTTTCAAAGGTATTTTTGCTATTGTGTGAAATGGGTTGAACCCTAGCAGCCACCAATGACCAACCCCAGCCCAAGAAATAAAATAATATTATTTGGAAGTAGTTGGTGAAATGGGTTGAGCCGCAACTCGTGACCAGCTGTAGAGGGGTCTTGGAACACGTGAGTAGATTTAGGTGGCAGCAACCTAGTGTCAAATGTCAGTACACCTCCCCTTTTTATTCTTGGGGTTTTTTAGGTTTGAGTTAATCCCGAATGACAACTGGCTCGTCTCCACCGAATTCCACTTCTGTCTGATTAAACTATTAAAGAGTGGGAGAAGGAAACCACAATGGCCGGCCACCGAATTCCACATTTACACGATGGCATGTGTGTAGTGAAACCTAGAGTCTAGGATAAGGACATAAATAAACCATATTAATGTAAAAACAAAGTGTTCTAAATTCTTAATTACTACTAAGAATATTGTATAAAATATTTTATATATTTATATATTATTATAATATTATATTTTCTTATAGAATAAAAAAAGTTATTAAGAATATTTTTTATAAATATTTTAAATCGTAAAGAAAAAGAGTTATAAGATGGAAGCAAGTTTGTGAAATTATGTTTAATGAGATAGAGATGTGAAAACCAATAAGAAACATTTAATGAAAAACATTTTTTATGGCATAATGGAATGGTTTTCTATTGTCTATGTAGGTATGATTGGTCGAACATATTAATGCCCCATGAATATGTATGCAAATTATTTTATCTTTGTGTTCATGAATTAGCATTGTTTATATTATGTCTTTTTAATTTAATATTATTTACATTAAAACTATTGCTGACATAACATGTGTAAACAGATATGATCAAGGTATAATCGGGACTTGAGAGTGTACATGTGACACTGTTTCCATGTCTGGACCATTAAATGTACACGATAAAATATAAATCATTAGATGATAATAGGGTTATTTGATTAAAAGGGTGATTAAAAACTTGATTTTGGAAATCTAACATTCTATCTTTTCTTGGTCATATTTGAATAAAAATACTCTCATTCTTTTCTTATAAAAATAATCATTTCTTTTCAAACTTACATATAAATATTTGAAATAATTAAGGGTATTTATGTCAACAATGAGGTTACTGTCCATAAAAAACATGTAAAAGATTAAATTCACAAATGTGAGGATTATTTTATCCATTTTAATCAATTAATTCATTATAATATAAAGAATGTGATCAAAATATAAAGATGAAAACGAATAAAATCAAGGTATAAAAACAACAGATTTAAAATTGTGTATATGTTATACTTTTTTTAGGGTACAAAAAAAATACTTTTAGTTATTAAAGAATTTGTCATTTAAAAAATAGAGAGAAGTGGTGGGTTGAGAAGGGTGTGCTACCACCACAAGGAAAATGGGAAGAAGTTTTAGTTACCCCTTTGTTTAACCCTAATGGAAAGGGATATGCTTTTTGTCAATTATGATTGTGTTTGGACTGACTGATATTTTGATTAAAGGTAAAAAGGATTTTGCATGAAAAAGTGGGAAATTCATGAGTGACCACAACAATTATAAATAGAATATTTGCATCTTCCTTTTTAAATTTTGTCAATACTTGAAAGCAAAGTCAAAGTGACAATCAAATTTCTCATCCGTATGGTGCAGTGCCACCCTTCTATGGGAACTTTGATCACCTAAACGAGACTAGTGATGATCCGATCCAGTCACCATGCTTAGCAGCTCTTACCATTGCCGGCTATAGATAGGAAAGCCCCGCCCCTATTGGGACAGGTATGGGATAAATTAATCGGGTATGGGACGGGTATGGGAAAGCTTTGTGAAACTCGAATCGGGTTCGGGGCGGGTATGGGTTTGTAGTTACCCGCCCCGTCCCGGAATTAGAATTACCAATTTACCCTTAAATATTATAAAATACCCAAAATCTCCTCTGTATATATAATTTATTCTTCCTAGATTTTTAGGGTTTTTCTCTCTCGGAAGAAAGACTTCGTCTTCTCAGTTCGAACGGCCTTGAAAGCAAAATCTTTGCTCTAAAAACCAGATTTGCAATCTCGTAAACAAGTGATTATTGGAGTTCTTGTGGATTCCTTCATTCCAGGTAAGAAAACCCTAACTTTTTGAAGCTTTGTTAAAAATTTGGCTTGTTTTTCAATTTTTTTTTTTTTTGTTTTAGTTTATGGGTTTAGGGTTTTTCTCTCTCGGAAGAAAGGTTTCGTCTTCTCAGTTCGAGCGGCCCTAAAATCAAAATTTTGCTTTAAAAACCAGATTTTCAATCTCGTAAACAAGTGATTATTAGAGTTCTTGTGGATTCCTTCCTTCCAGGTAAGAAAACCCTAACTTTTGAAGCTTTGTTAAAAATTTGGCTTGTTTTTCAATTTTTTTTTTGTTTTAGTTTATGGGTTTAGGGTTTTTCTCTCTCGGAAGAAAGGTTTCGTCTTCTCAGTTCGAGCGGCCCTAAAATCAAAATTTTGCTTTAAAAACCAGATTTTCAATCTCGTAAACAAGTGATTATTAGAGTTCTTGTGGATTCCTTCCTTCCAGATAAGAAAACCCCAACTTTTGAAGCTTTGTTAAAAATTTGGCTTGTTTTTCAATTTTTTTTTGTTTTAGTTTATGAGTTTGAGGTTTTTTCAATTGTTTATCAGTAGATTTGTAATTTATATGCACTCTTGGTCTTCGTTTTATATGTATTTTTCAGTTGAATCAATTTTCGTCTTTGGCTCTTATTGTTCATGTTTTTGACATTATTTTTCACCCTGTCCAAATCAATTTCATCCACATATAAACTGATTTTTGGGGTATATACAAATAAGAATGATGATTTATGGGTTTTTCATTATTTTAGGGTTCAATTTTGGTATTCACGTTTTTGCAGAAACAAGTTGTTATAATTTCATTATTTTAGGGTTCAATTTTGGTATTCATGTTTTTGCATAAACAAGTTGTTAAAGAGAATGATCTAATTTCATAGATGAAAACCCTAATTTTTTTTTTCTAAACAACTTCAGGAAACATATTATTCATGCTTCCAGAAACATACAAATAGAATTTTATTGTGGTTAAATTGGTTTCAAACTATTTCAGAATATTCTAAGGATTCAGCAAAATGACATCAGAAGGGGAGGAAAATTTTTTCATGCCAAGTACTGGTTCTAATCCAGCTACAGGTAGTACTTCAACTACTGATGGATCATTGACATGTAAAAAAAGAAAGCTGACTTCAATTGTTTGGAATGAGTTTGAGAAAGTCATAATAAATGGACAAGATTATGCTATTTGTAAGCATTGTAAATCAAAACTCAAGGCCGATAGTAAGAATGGGACTAAACATTTGCATGTACATTTAGATAGGTGCATCAAACGGAGAAATGTTGATATTAAGCAACAATTTTTAGCAATAGAGAGAAAAGGCTATGGAAAAGTGCAAATTGGTGGTTTCACATTTGATCAAGATATCTCAAGAGAGAAGCTTGCACGTGCAATTATATTGCATGAGTACCCTCTTTCAATTGTTGACCATGCAGGCTTTAGAGATTTTGCTAGTAGCCTTCAACCTTTGTTTAAGATGGTTTCCCGCAATACAATTAAGGATGACATAATGAAGATTTATGAGTTTGAGAAAGGGAAAATGAGTAGCTACTTGGAAAAGCTTGAAACTAGAATGGCTATCACAACTGATATGTGGACATCTAATCAGAAGAAAGGTTACATGGCTATCACTGTGCATTACATTGATGAGTCTTGGTTACTACATCATCATATTGTAAGGTTAGATATGTTATTTGTTCAAGTTTTCAATTTTTATTTTATTTTATTATCATTTAATGATGTCACTTATATTAATAATATGTTTTTATATATCGTTTAATGTAGGTTTGTTTACGTGCCTCCTCCACATACAAAAGAAGTTCTTTCTGATGTGTTATTGGATTTTTTATTGGATTGGAATATGGATAGGAAATTATCTACAATCACCGTGGATAATTGCTCAAGTAATGATGGCATGATTGATATCCTCTCAGAGAAATTATCTTCAAGTGGTTCACTTTTATTAAATGGAAAAATCTTTCATATGCAATGTGCATCACATGTCTTGAACTTGATTGTGAAGGAAGGTCTAGATGTCATTAGAGTAGAAATTGAAAAAATTCATGAGAGTGTTGCATATTGGTCAGCAACACCATCAAAAATGGAAAAGTTTGAAGATGCAGCTCGCCAATTGCACCTTCCATGCAACAAGAAGCTATGCCTTAATTGTAAAACACGATGGAATTCTACATACTTGATGCTATCAGTAGCTATAACTTATAAAGATGTGTTGCCGCATTTGAAGCAACGTGAAAAGCTCTACACCACAATGCCATCAGAGGAAGAATGGAATTTAGCAAGAGAAATATGTGAAAGGCTGAAATTGTTTTGTAATATAACAAAGTTGTTCTCAGGGCGAAATTATCCCACTGTAAATACCTTTTTCATCAAAGTGTGTGAGATTAAAGAAGCATTGTATGATTGGTTGATTTTCTCAAATGAAGTTGTAAGCACAATGGCATCAAGTATGTTAGAAAAATTTGACAAGTATTGGAGTGGATGTCATATTGTAATGGCAATAGCAGTTGTATTGGACCCAAGATACAAAATGAAGATTTTAGAATTTTATTTTCCAATAATGTATGGGTCTGAAGCTTCAAGTGAGATTGGAAAAATTCGTCAACTATGTTATGATTTGCTTTCTGAGTACCAATAAAAGTCTAAGATGGGTCAACAAACTTCATCTCATGGTGCTTCATCAGTTTCAAATCTCTTTGAGTTGACCTATGACGAACAAGATCCTCTTTCGAAGTTTGACTTATTTGTTCATAGTACCAGTGAAGAAGGTCATGCGAAGTAGGAGTTAGACTACTACTTAGAAGAAACTATTTTGCCAAGGATTTCAGATTTTGATGTTTTGAGTTGGTGGAAAACAAATGGTATTAAGTATCTGACTTTACAGATGATTGTTCGAGATATCTATGTCATTCCAGTATCTACAGTTGCATCTGAGTCAGCCTTCAGTACGGGTGGTAGGATGGTATCAAAACATCATAGTAGACTCCATCCAAATACTTTGGAGGCCTTAATGTGTGCTCAAAGTTGGTTGGGAAATGAAATGAAAGGTAGTTAATCTAAAATATTTTCAATCTTATGAAACAACTATGTTGAATTTTTTAATAAAGTTGTTTCTTGTTATTCTTACTTTTATTGGGTGATTCTTTGCTTGTTAACCCAGGGGGCAAACTCACAATAATGGATGAAGATGATGAATCACTCTTGCTATAAGTTCTTTTCTTGAAGTGAAGTTGGTATTGGAGATATATTTTGGGACCCAAGATACACTTTTTATTTTAATGCTCTTCTTTAATCTTAATGTGGTTATATGTATGAATATGTTGGGAAGACTTTATGTTTAATGTTTTTTTTTTTTAATGTTGCCATATCCATGGAGATTTTCTATTTTTATATGTTGTAGTTGTGATATTTATTTATTTTTCATTTTTATCTTAATGTTATAATTTATATTGTTATATCCATGGTATTAAGCATCAAAGTTGTATTTTTTGGCAAAGAAGACATTAGTGCTGACCTAATTACAGTAAATGAAGACGTTGGGGTTGCTTGTTGGGGCATTAGTGTTTATATTTCTCCAATGCCTCTCGGAATTGTTGTTGCTGGTGCTAGATTATTAAAGAACAAAGGTATACTGCCTAAATAACTTGGATGATTTGGGTTGATAAATCTATCTTTTCTTCTAGGGTCAATCACATTTAATTTGTTCCTAGGAGATGGAAAGCAAAAGAGAGAGGGCCCTTGTGTTGGAACCAAGGGCTTTCGGGCACCTGAGGTAAGAACTTGTAATCATTTTCGTTTCAGTGACTACATTATTGTTATTATTTTCTATGTCCTGTTCATTCGAATCCTAACCCACTCTATTGGTCAAAAAGGGGTAATGATTGGTGCTATCACAAGTGGGCAGATTGCTGATTTTATTGATCGAAAAGGGGTAAGATGGAGGATACTATGTCAAGATTGTTCATATTTGAGCATTTTTCTTACACAAACCTTCTCTCACAACTTGCTTTCTTTATGGGTGGAATCAGGCCATGGGGATGTCATCCATGATCTGTATAGCAAGGATCTGTTGTGCTGAGATGAGTGTGGTAACTTGACTTAAACAGCAGTCATATTGAAGTGTACAACATGGCATTCCAGTTCTTTGAGTTAAGGAAGTTGGTATTAAGAAACATATTTCACTTAATGGTGGATCTCAAGCAGGGAAAGTTGTTTGCTAATTCTGATTACTGGAATTTTCTCAATAACTGTGCCCTTAGGTAGCAGTAAGGACCAATGAGCAATTGATGTTAACAACTTTAAGTTGGTTGCTACAACTTAAAGTTAACAGAAATCAAATCAGAGATATATTTCAATCAAAGTCTACTTTGACAGAACTTCAGAAGTTATTGGTTTTCTTTCTATTTTTTATATTTATATTTTCTATGTTTGGAGGGAATAGTGTTGTGTTAACCGGAAGATTTTCTATCATGTGCTGCTTCATTTTTGTTGTAACATTAAGTCACTGATTCTGATATATTTGTAGTTCCTTAACTTTACAATCAATAAATTTTAGGCCTGATTCATGTGTCAGGTTAAGGTTTTCAGTGGAATACATGATAATTGGGATCAGCTATTTATTTCAGATCTCTTTGAATTTATTCGTTTTAGGCATTGTATTTGCTCTTCTCTGAGAATACCAAACCTTTTTTAGGTAGTCATGAAGATATCATGATTAGTAGGAAATGATCTTCTTCAAAACATGTGAACGAAGTATTTTTCAGTTATTCTGTTGGTTTTCTTAACAATTTAATCATATGCTTTATCCTGTAATTAATTTGTTTCAGGATGTAGGCAGAAATATCATTTGAACAGGTGTACTCATGCATCTTCCCAAAAAAAGTGCATTCATGTTGCCCTTTTCTAATCTCATCTTGTTTTTCTAATATGTCCTATTTATGTTCAGAAACCTGATGGCATAATTACTCTGCTGGATGAAGCTTGGTGAGTATGATAAAGCAAAATTGTTGTAATTGTTTCCTTAAATTTTGTACAGATAATAACTCCCAATTCTTCAGTTATGATACTATACTTTTGTTATCATGTTTGACTGTTCTGGTAATTGCTCTGTTTGGTTATTGGTAGTGCATAGCTTCTGAAAAACATATCATTCAGCAATTGCTGATCCATCTGTTGTTACAGTGGTTGGTAATGACATATGGGATATATAATTTGGAAGTTATTCATGCTGCAATTCAGATGGCCAAAGAGGAGGGCGTATTTGTATCCTTGGATTTGGCCAGTTTTGAGGTATGAGTTTCTTTGCATGTGATTTAAAGAAGGTCTTCCATTTGGTTTTCTGCATGTGATAAAAACAATGAAATTATCACCAAAATGTTAATAAAAAAAAGAAAAAGAAATGGAGCTTCATAATCTTTATAATTAGTTCCCCTACACTCCCTAAAATGATCATACCTTGTAAACAGAATTTTATGCCCTTTTCAATTAAAGGACTCACCAGTCCTCCAGTGGCATAATACCATGTTTGAAAAACAAAAAAAATGAAGGGTTGTTGTACTTTGATTGCAATATCCTACTCATGCACTGGAACAGACTTGTTCTGAATTACTGGGTGAGGAATTGTCTCTTTTAACCATTGTTTTTTTTTTTTTTTTTTACCTTGGCCAGATGGTTCGGAACTTTAGAGGACCTCTTCTAGAGTTACTGCAATCAGGGGATATAGATCTTTGCTTTGCCAATGAGGATGAAACAAGAGAGCTATTAAGGTGATTGCCAATTGATTTTTCCTAACCTATCATGCTAAAACAATCGGTGATGAAAGAGAATTAACCCTCCTCATCCAGCTTAAAATTTTTGGTGCAATTTGTGGTAAATGGTGCTAATTTCTCTTATGATGGTTGTAGAGATGACGAAAATGCTAGTCCTGAGGCTGCTCTTGAATTTCTTGCTAAGCACTGCCAATGGGCAGTGGTGACACTAGGTTCTAATAGATGCCTTGCAAAATGCGGAAGAGAGGTTAGTGCAATGTAGCTACACTGCACTTTTGTTGATGTCACTAATAAAATGCATTTTACTTGTATTCAGATGTGCCCTATGGAGAATTAGCTGCATTCTGTTGTTAGTTTGAGTAACGTATAGAATGTTCCATTTTTCTTTCAGATGGTCTAAGTTCCAGCCATATATTCTGGGACAAGAAACAAACAAACCATAAACTTAATGTCTTTGGTTAAGGCTGCACTTTTTTCCCAATTCCCAGAGGAAAATTGATGTAGACATGTACATTACGCATCTGAAACTTTATGCTCATCTTCTGCACATTGCTGTTGGTGGATGTTGCACAGTGGACAAGTAATCGTATAAGGATGTAGGTGATGCCGATTTCCAATGTTACCTAACTCTGAAGTATTTTTTGCATAACAGAGGTGGGTTGCAGTTGCTCAAATCTTAAAATAGTTGCAAATGTGATATGTATGTCCAACATGTTGTTTGTTGAATGCATAAGTATAATGTAATCAATCTTTATCTCGATATGTTTATAAGCTTCTTGCTTGTTATATAACCACTGTTACATGTAATTCTGTTCTCAATAACATTTGTTTATAAGATTTTGAAGATTGTTGTTATAAATGTTCTTCTTATACAAGAAAAGAGGATGATGGTTTTGGATGTAAAATTAGTAGGTTTCCTAATTATGAACCACTAGGTATAATCTATATATATGTGTTTGGTTCTCATTCTGAAAAGAGAGAACAAGAAGGTGTAACTTGCATATGGTGTTTAGTGAAGGCATGAGGGTGGCACACAAGTTTCAAGATGTGTAAGGTGCATGCTTTGAGGGATGGGGCTTCACCTTCATGCATGGTTATCCTTTTTTTTTTTCAGGAAATCTGAAATTGAGAAGGGATAAATATACATTTCTGAAAAAGTATGTACATTTCTTATATAATATACGTTCACATAACTTCTACTCAATGTGTAGTATCTCCCACCTGAATACTAGAGCTGTTAACAAGGTCCTAGAATACAACATAGTCAAATACCATATTTGAAACAGATTATGGCACTTACCACAACGTAATTATAATACAAATGATACTTATAGGTTCAAGATGGGCCTCTTTAAACATATTAGGATGGTCAAATGGCATGTTCACTTTTGCATCCCAAAGTTGCAATATAGGTGCCCACATATTGACAACAAGGTGTTATAGGCAATCATGTTGTATCCCTAGGAGCCATTTCCTGTTGTGCCTCCATAGTGATGACAAGGTGTTATAGGGAATCATGTTGTACCCCCTAGGAGACATTTCCTGTGGCACAAAGACTAAATTATTTATCCACACACACACACACATGATGCATATATATTTCCATCTGAAACTGAGAAATACTCTTAATGAAAAAACAAGATTATTGACACATATTTGGTAACACAATGGTCAAAAACAAAGTAGGAGGAAAATGACAATACATCACCATGTCTCCTGAGTCCTGATCCTCTTCAGTGTTCATTGTCACATGCTAGCTTCTTTGGTAGGGTTGAATTCATATTATCCAGAATTATCCAAACTGAACCCATTATGCCAACACATTTTTATTGAAATATGTTAATTTTTAATATTGCAATAGCATGAGAATATAAGTAGTAACAGTCATGTTAGTAAATAATATATTAAAAATCTTAACTGTAATTAAAATTGATAAGTGGATCATCACAGGTTGAACAGCTTTTCAGGCTATTACTACAACATTTCTGTTATCCAGCTCTGGGCAGACTTTGCTTACCTTTGTAAGAACCATAAAACATTCTAACATGCCTCCTGGCTCAACAATTATTTTCCTTAAACTAATTTTTTTTTATCATATCTATGACTTGAACCATGTCCATAGTTAAATTTTTTGGAGCATGCTCTGGCATAAAAAAGGTCAAATTTAATATGGAAATCGCTGCCAATAGTATCCTTCATGTTGGACCTCCATCAATATTGTTTTATGAATTTTAGAATGTTATGGACTTTTTCTGGCTTCTAAAGCTGCACATGGTTTGTGTTTTTATCAGTTTCAAACTGAGAAAAGCAAGTTATCTAGCTTTGATAGATTGAAAAAACGAGTCCTCCATTGTGGTCACCATTTGAATGGCCACTGGAAGTTAAATTACTTGACTGCTTTATATCTCAGAGGTTTGAAGTGATAGGGCAACATCACAATTAGCCATTTCATTAATTGTCTATCAGGTGACAGTGGAATTTTAGCAGAAAGGAGTATCACTGGAAGAATGCTGCTGAGTGGGCACATGTAGTGGTTGTCTTTGTTATTTAGGTTGTGTTTTTTTCCATAGAAAGACAGATTCAAAAGATTGTATATTTATTGAAAATAAATTTGTGTTTTGCCATATTGACTGAATGCTGAATAGTATGTGAAGAAAATGCTAATTGTTGATGTTTTTAAGAGTTGCAACTATATCATTGTGATGTTGAATAAGACAGGAAAATAACCATGGAACCTTTGTCACAGAATTTTTCAAACTGGGAAAAACCCAATACTCGAACCCAAACCCGAACCCGAGCCTCGCCCCGCCCCGCCCCACCCCGCCCCGAAAACACATTTGGTACGGGGATGGGATTATCCAGTCCATTCTAAACGGGAACGAGACACATTAACCCGCCCCGCCCCGGGTTTGGGACGGGGATGGGAAAGAGATTCAGATAATTAGGACGGGAATGGGGTAGGGGTGGCCCGGCCCAAACCCGCCCCATTGCCAATCCTAACTATAGATACAGAGAGGAGGTAGAGAAGGGTAGCTTGCTTCGCTTCAGCTACCAAACCCAAGTTTTTCATAACGGAATTTGGTCATATATACAATGCATTGTTGAGATAGCTAATTATTTGTTTTTATCAAGTTTTTAGTCATCATAAAGTTTACTCTAATTTCCACTATTTTTCAAGTCTTAACCCTAGTTAAAGTTCAACTTGTAGCCTTGGTCCAACCGAATAATCCAATTTTTCCTTCAAGATGAAACCTCAATAACACCTATCATGTTAATGAATGAACTATGGAGGCACCTAGGCATGTTGTAGAATTATTCCTGTAAAGTTTTTTATTGTTTCAAATAGGGTTATACATGTTATGCACATAAAAGCGTTAATATAAACATATTAATTGAAGAACATAAAAATAAAGTAAGCCGCACACAAAGCAACATAAGACTTCAAGATGGTTTAATTAATGATACTCATCTCTGCTAATGAGAAAGAATATTCTATTAAAGAATATTACGAAGGTCCTAAAACATCACATTTTTCTTCACCCTTTGTATCTTTATCTTATCTTGAACCACGAGTGTCTTTCACTTGTTTTCATATTCTTTTTCTCACATCTCCATTCATCTCATTTAACCTTACAATCCCATTTCTCTCCTAACTTTTTATCAAAGACGTAGAATATTTATAAAAATATTTCTATTAACTTCTGTTATTTTATAAGGAATCTAATTATAGTTATCTGCTTAAACTTAAAAAAAATTCTATATAATATTCTTTTTACAAAAAAAAACATATTCCAATTAGAAATTTGAGATGGTTTTAACAATCTCCATTTGAATCAAATTTCATTAAGTCAATCTTCGATCTCTCCATAATATATGGTTTTTTTTGTGTGTCTCACTCTCCTCATGTGTCACAGTTCCCTTCATGCACCACGATCTTCTTATTTCTCGTGTTGCATTCTAATGAAAGAATAATTGACTCTACCTTAACCAAAAATCGCCATTTTCAATTCTCTTTTAATACTCTATTCTTTTTGCACTTTTAAACATCTTCAACCAAATCTCTTCTGAACATCTTCAATTAAGATGCTAATATAAAACATATTAAGGGAAAAATACAAAAACAAAGCAAACCACACGCAAAGGTAGACAAGGTCTTAATGTGGTTTAGCCAACCATACCTATCTCCAATAATGAGAAAGAAGGTTTCACCATGCAATAGAAAATATTATGGAGGATAGAAATATATACAATTATTAGGTCTTGAAGCATTCCACTTTTTGTATTCCATCTCGAACCACGAGTCTTTTTGCACCATCAGATGTGTCTCACTCCATTAGGTGCCTTTGTTTTTTCATGCATCTTTATCCACCTCATCTAGTTTCACAAGTTTATCTCCCTCATAACTTTTTCTCCTTATGACCAATAATATTTATAAAGATATTTCTTCTAGCTTTTCTTGTTCCATAAGGAATCTAATTACAATTATCACATATAACCTTAAGAAATATTCTACACATAATATTTCTTTTACAAAAAGAAACATATTCCTAGAAATTTGAGACACTTCCCAATAACACATACATGCCTTTGCTTTATATCTTAACTCACTAAGGGAACCAACCTTCTAAAAAGCTAGACTAGGTCGAGGTCTTCATAGAATGAAAGGGACCAATGATACTTAACTTTCAAGGAACTAATATGAAGAGGGGATAAATTAATTAGAATCATAGCTCATAATCATAAGTCAAAGGATCTCTAATTAGACTACTCAACCATGTCATATTGGTGGTAATTATGGACATGGTTATGTAAAATGACAAAATTTAACCTTTTATAATTATCATATATTCAAATTAAATTAATTATTAGCCTACAAAAAAATTAAATGTTTATAATAAGTTTAAGTTATGACTAATTAAAAAATCATCATGTGTCCTAAAACATACAATGCTGAGAGATGTAATAAAACAAAAAGTGTCATATGGAAATAACCTCCTCCAATTAAATCATGACACATGTCACATGTGCCCGGCACAAGAGGAAGGTGGTGTTTTTTTTTTTGGGTAAATAGAAAAAGTCGAATGTTGCTAAAAGTAATTTATCAATATCAATCTATATAATTAAATCAAACTTATTGATAACAAAACTATTTTAATTATGTTGGTTGATATTTGAATAAAAAAAAGAGACAACTCGTTTTCCATTTAAACAAATAAACATATATTTTAATAATTAAAATCTAATTATTAAAATAAACAATAACTGTTAACTTTAATAATAAAAATGATAATTATTAACTTTGGTCAAGAAATAAATTGAAGATGGTCAAATATGGTCTTCCAAACCACCTTCAATGTTATTTTTACTTATTCTTATTTCAAAGAGTTAAAACTATCAAATAGTATTTCAAATCTCCCTAAATATTAATTTTAATTAAAAAATAATAAAACTATTTAAATATGGAGTTTCCAATCCCTATTTGCAAAGCTTTCGGGCTGAAAACAATAGAAGAATAAAGTTGAAGACATTATTTCAACGCCTTAAGTGTACTTCAAACCTGTATTTGATCTTCAAATCGAAGTTCAAAGATTTAGGGATTTTTCAAATTCATCTTTAAATATTAAAATATCCTTTAAGTTTAAATTTAAAGATTTGAAGTACAAGTCTAAAATTAAAAAACAAGTTCTATGATTTAAAGAACAAGTTGGAAGATTCAAAAATCAAGTTTATAAATTTGAAGATCAAATTCAAAGCATCTTCTATTCAAAATTAAGTATTTGTAACCTCAATGAAAATAAGCTAAATCAAAGTCCTAACGTAGGTTCAAGACAAGTAAAACCAAAGTCCAAACCCGCACTTAAGATTCGTCAATGTATAAACCAAGTCAAAATAGAAATTGGACCTTAGTTCTAAATTAATCAATTTTAATTGACAATTAATTTTTCTTGAAAAGAAATTTGTACATACAATTTTATGATCAGCAAGAACCAATCCTTCACTCCAAATGAATAAAATAATTCATACTTTTGAAAAAATAACCTTCATTTATTCAAACTTATGAATATTATATCAATTTAACGGAATCAATTTTACACGTTTTTTTTAAAATGTATTTGAATGTGAGACGATGATAAATAATAATAATAATAATAATCAAATAATATTTAAAAATATCTAGTCGTACATTTCATCATCAAATAATCTACGATGGATTATAATACATCATTTGTAAAAACGGCCACGTAACAAATTGGAGCTCACACTTTTTAAATTACAAATTCATCAATTCCCACCTCAAATATTTCCAACAAGCATCTACCTTCCATTAAGTTTAGTTGGCCGACCGGTTGTTGGCATAGAAAAAAAAAAGGCTTAAAATTAAGTACTTCTATAAAGTTGGCCTCCTTGTCTCTATTCGCTTTTGTACTGCTTTAACAATCTAGAAGGGCCAGGATCATGCCCAGGCAAAGACTTTCGGGATTTTGAAGAAGTACAATTATTGTTTGCAATTTTCTATGTTTTTTTTTGTCAAAATTCCAGATTTGGGGTATCTGAATTTTGTACGACATAAAGGCAAAAGCAACTTATCCATGTAGACAGCAAAATCAATGATAGGATTTTAAGGAGAGGCCAGTGTACTGCCCTTTGGGTTGGCTGGATCGGAGATAAGATTCAAGTCCAATCAGATCTGTTCTTGGGTTAGGTCCAAATTGAAATTATGGTAGGTTGAATTATACGGATCATTCAATTGTGTTAGGTTAGTTATTTATGGTGTTTAGATTGTCAACCAGTCCAATGTTCATCCCACGGAGTGAAAAAATATATATATTATTTTATTAAGATGAAATAATCTCAAATTTACCAATCTAATTTTTTTTTTAATTTTAAATCGAAATCATATCTTTTTTTTTAAAAAAAAAAATCCTTTAACTTTTTTTTAAAGTACTATTTTCTGTTAAAACTTACATAAAAAATTTAAATATTAAAGGGTATTTATATATTAAAAAATTATTTTTAAGTTCAAACATGAGAAAATGAACTCTTACAAATTCAAGATTATTTATCATTTTCAATCAAATAATCCAAGAAAAAAAAGGCACAGTAAATCCAGATTTTGTGTCCAAATAATCATTAAAATTAGAATTTTAAATTTTCTATCTAAAAAATCATCAAATTTGCATTTTCCCGGAATTTTATGTCCAAATAATCATTAAATCAAGTTAGTGTTTTCCCGTTGTAACGTTCATGTTTATTTTTCCTATGTCAAAATCACATTCAATGACTGCCACCCATGACCATATGTGATTTTTCTTATATAACATGTTGCATAGACGTTGCTTGCACGTCTTCTTCCAGCAGGGCTCAAGTTCCAACCCGGCCAAGGCCCAAGAATGGGCTCTGGGGAACCATGTAGAGAGGAGGCAGAGTACTTATTCTGAGCCAAGATTGTAATGAAGCTCAAGCGAAACGAGTAGAATCCCAGAAGGCAATTGGATTCTGATGATACTTTACTTGTTCATAGAGAAGCTTTAATCCTGCGCTTGATATATATATATTTTTTTAACGATCGGGCAAACCTCTAATGGCCCTGAGGGGACTCAAACTGATGACCATTGGGGAGCAAACCCAAGGCCGGACCAACTAAACTACCCCTCAGGGTTAATCCTGAGCTTGATATTAAAAAAAACATTAGGTGGAGGCTTCAAATGACTTGTGATTATAGCTTAAAATGCGTTGAACTACAACCAAAGATCAAATCTGAGCCAAAATAATCCATTGGAAGCCAACTCCAGTGCAGTCTGCTCGCCAGAGTTTTAATATGACCAATTTGAAGCCAACCCAGCACAGCCTACTTCATATTTCCAATCCTGGCTCTGTGAGTAATGCATGTCTCTTGTGCATTTAGCAGGCACCACAAGAAGCCGATCTTCGAATTTTTTTTTCCTTTCTTTTGATTATCATAAATAACTAGTTTCATCTTCTAATCCTGCATAGGCAGTTAAAAGTACGTTTCGTTAGTGAGTGGGAAGACATTCCCCGTAATGTAATTTATCTGTTTGG